>BGPR01005365.1:0-23005 GCA_013235015.1 Araneus ventricosus
TATTTCCGTTACAGATATTTTCATTTCGATGAGACAGTTTTTCTTCGATCTTCCTCACAAGTGCGAGTGTGCCTGCGTGCCTCAATTTCGTCATGTAATTACATCGTAACGACATTTCTGTGAGGCCAATCTCGGGACAGAGAGACGTGTGACAGCTACGTGCCTTGCAGACGGGCGTGTACAAGAAGAAAAATGAGACAGGAATACTGCCTTCCTGTCTCAGATGTGCGATTATTACTTGTGAATATAAATAGAATTATTTACCATTTCTTCGTCTGTCTCCTCAGCCGGAAATAGAAAATTTCCGTCTGAGCACCTGCATAAACATATACTGTAAAAGAATGGGAGTAAAATACTTTCATGTCTAATTTTTTTATGTGAAAAACTACTTTTGTATAGAATATTACAATACCCAAAATTCTTTTATCGTCTGAAACATTTTTTAATTAAAATGGGAATATCGGTTGAACCAGACGATTTTTAAAAACCGCCGATAGCTAATTTTCTCCATAACTTATTGATATTTATTTCATAGGTATTTCAAATATCGTTCATAATTTTTGCAGTATAAGAAAGATTTTAACAGGATGTTTTGGGACAATTACATAGTAAGTTTTTCATTAAGAAAAAGCGTTAAAATAAATATGGATAAAAAAATAATGAAATTCGTCTTCATCCAAAATTCTTCTAATGTGATCTAGCTACAGTTCTTATGTATTCTTGTTCCTCATCAATAAAAAAATGTGCTAGAAATTGTAAATTTTATACACAATTTAATTTTGGAAAAATTATTAAAATGAGGGGAAAGAATTGATCGGAAATGAATCTTGTGTCATTAAATGCTAATGTTTTAACTTTTATTACGTGTAAAAATAGTTTTTGTGACATAATACATATTTTCGAAAAATAACACGGGAAATGACAAAATCATGCTTAATTTCCAATTAACTGCAATTTTTATAAGATTTTGGGCTTTGAAAAGTTGACGGTTTACTCTCTTATATGAAATATATTTATAAAAATAAACAAGAAATTCAGAAATAAAGGGTAAATTAGTTCAAAGTCTAACCGTTGCCTAACAACGGAGTAGCTATAAATTTGCGTTATTTAAAAATAGTCTGCACGTAATTAACAACTTATTAAACTTTGAAATATTAATAAAAATTGAAGGAAAAACTCACAGATATAAAATTGGTATCATTGGAAGGGTAAAATATTTAACTTTAAGATAGTATAAAAATATTTTTGTGGAACAAATTGTGCCGAAGGTATTGCGGAAAAACACTTTCGATTAATTTCTAATTAAATGACTGTTTAATTAACTTTTCGGCTTCGAAAATTTGACAATAATCCTCATCTTGTCTTAAATAATAAGTGTGGAAAGTTTGATTGAAATCTATCCAGTAGTTTAGGCGGAGACATACCCACATATATATATTCATACCCAAAATGACTTTTATTTATATTAAGATTTTGCTAGAAGACTAGAAATTGCTTTAATCTTACATATGTATTTAGTTATATTTAGGTAGTTTATATATATAGGTAGTTTATTTTTTCTACTTAACCCTTTGCTGACAGGTGACTTTTTAGAACACTCAGATCAGGTTGGCACACTATAACAGCCATTCCGGTTTTTCCAAGTGTACGCTTATTTAATTATACACAACTTTATTTTTATAGTATAATAAGATTAAAGGTTGAATGGATGGATGAGGCACATATTTGTGTCCCAGTTTGAATCGTTATATTCTTCGTGAACTGGAGTATCTGCTACATCAACCTCAGAATCGGTTTCGTGGTCGCTGTAATCAGTCACTTCTCCATCGAGATTTAATGCATCAGATTCGTTATCTGATGGTATTTTCTTGCTTAATTCGTCCAATCGAGTCGACTATGGCTCGTTAGGGATACTTTACAGCCGTTTCGTAATGGCCAGGTTGGGTTACGGAGAGCATTTCATGCACTTTCAAGCGCAATAAGACCAAACTCTCTGATTCATTGTCAGTGGAAACTATCGGAAACAGTAGGAGGAAAGTTAATACGAGGTGAGAGGGGTGGCGAGCTCTCCACCTTCTATAGTTTTCATTCAGCTTATGGTACATACCCACTGGCGCACTCTATATGCCGTACCTGTCAGAAATGGGTTAAAATAAGTAAAATGAAGTAAACCTTTGGGTTACGACTGAGTAAACTCCAAGATATCCTTTTAACATTTGGATTTCAGCAGAGGAACAAGAAAATGTTTTCCTCTCTTCAAATCTTCCTATATAAGATTTGCTGTCTTTTTAGACCCCCTTTGGGTTCACTTGTTTTTATATATTCAGTAGCAATATACCTGCCCATTCCGCAATCGGAATAGAGTAGAACACAGGAGTAAAATATCAATAGGATAATAAAAGCAGATTCAACATGCTGAAAGATTATACTAGCTTATTATTGGATTTTCTCATTAACATGTTTCTATCAAACTAATATTTTGTTAGAAGTAGGGATGTAACGAATAGAGATTTGGCCGAATAGCCGAATACCGAATATTCGGCCAAATTTCAGATCGAATACCGAATATTCGGCCAAATTTCAGACCGAATACTGAATATTCAGCCAAATTTCAGACCGAATACCGAATATTCGGCCAAATTTCAGATCGAATACCGAATATTCGGCCAAATTTCAGACAGAATACCGAATATTCGGCCAAATTTCAGATCGAATACCGAATATTCGGCAGCCGAATACCAAATCTTTAAAATCATTTCACTTTTGATTGTAAATGAAATATTTTTAAAATTTTAAATGAAAAATTTTTTTAAGATTAAATAAAATTGGCTTTTTGTTATTTGTATATTTAAAGAAATGTTGATACCATAATGTATTTTTGTAATGTTTTAAATATTTTAATTCCAATAATAAGAAATGAGAAGCCCTCATCCCTTTGAGATAGCCTCAATGAAATAAACGAAATGATATAGAGCTGAGTTGGGAGACTTTTTCCGCACGTTAACAACGGGAATAGTGACGTTCCACCCAACCGGGGGTACCAGAATAGATCCCAAAATTCTCATTACTTCAAAACATGACAAGGCAAACACAAAAGAAAATTGAATGGATAAATTCCTATTTTGATAAATAATTTCTAATAGGTACGATAAAGTGTCCGCTTAATTGGTGGAAAAACATGCAAAAAAATTTCCAAGGTTTGCAAATTTAGTAAAAAAATTTGTTTCAGAACCTGCAAGCATTATATAGTGACCGTTTATTTTCTGAAACTAGTAATATATATGAAACCATAAGGAACACACTTCTACAAATGATATGCAGCATTATAAAATATACTAATGTACTATTCAACTTAAAATTGGATAAATGTAAGATTTTTTTATGTAATAAATGCACTGAAATGTAATTCTGTAAAATTATTTGGTAAATGTGTATTTAAAAACATATTTTTTTTAAGAAATATTATCCTATTATTATATATAGGATATATATATATATGTATATTATTAAAAATTAATTTTTAAATATAATATTATATATATATAAGCAGATATTCGGCCTAATATAATATTATTATATTCGGCCGAATATCTGCTTAGTATTCGGCCAGCCGAATATTCGGCAAAAGAACCGAATATTCGGCAAAAGAATAGAATATTCGGCAAAAGAACCGAATATTCGGCAAAAGAATAGAATATTCGGCAAAAGAGTCGAATATTCGGCAAAAGAGCCGAATAGGACGAATACCGAATAGTTCTAGAATATTCGTTATCTTCCTAGTTAAAAGCACTCAAATAACTGAAGGAAAATTCACCATATCATTAAAATCTTTGAATCAGCTGCTCATTTTATAGTAGAAATAAAAAAAATAGAGTTACCGCGTTAGATAACGCGTAATTAAATGTGAGATGGCGTGACCTGTTATGTATGCATGCAAATGTGACGTCATATAACTTGACTTCATTAGGGAGATTCATGTGCACAATAAACAAATTAAGTAAATAACATGGCTTAAACTTCTCACGTAATTAGATGCTTATTCGTATTAGATGCCTTTTCATTGAATGCAAAGTTGGAATGAGCAAATATTTCACAGCTTAATTTTAAACTCGGCTGAACAAACTAGGCAACGAGTTGAAAGCGAACTGCATTTTATTACAACAAACTAAAGTGGCACATAACCATATTTCAGAATTAATTTTTAAAAATTTGTTAAAATTACAGGTTACAGAAAACGACAGGTTTTCATGTAAATACGCCCTCTGGCTGCCAGTTCAGGAAATAATTGTTTCTTATTCAATAAATTCTTGTCCCATTCTTTAAAGTTTCACACTCTCTTTATAAAGATATTAAAATAAATTAAGGAAAGTCAAATCTGTGATAGAGGTTAAAATACAATAAGATAAACAATAAACAAATGTAAAAGAACAAAGAAATAACTAAAATTATTATATAACTAATATAACTAATTTATAACTAATATAATAATATTCATGCCATACCATCTGACATTTTAATAAAGGCTCCCACTGAAAATTTCTTTGAATTATAAAAATAAAAATGAAAAAAAATATGAAATGCATAAAAACAATTACAAAAAAGTTTAGAATACTAAAAAACAAAATACAAACTATAAAAACTGTATAAAAACAAAAAAGCTTAGGTTTTTAGTTAGTGAATCCCTCACTAGATGGAGACAGGTGCGCACACCTATAAACAAGCTTACTTTTGTTAGCGTCCGTCATTCCATAACAAAAAGAGATTTTTAAGCCTTATTTCAAACTATGTTAAAAAGATTGTTTTGAATTTTGTCGTTTTGTATAATTGTTTTTCTTCCTTATTTTGTTTCCAATTTTACCCGGAATAGTTTCAGGTCACAAAGGAAAATTATTTGACCTTAAAGTCGTTTTTCCTCGACAGGAAACCTATTCTAATTTTGAATGTGAATGGATGGTGGCCTCTCTCTGAAGAAATCATCCATCGGAATCTTCTTCTTCCTCGTTCTTTTACATTAGCTTATTGTTTATCTTAATGTATTTTAACCTCTATCACAGTTTTAATTTTCTCTAATTTGTTTTAATATCTTTACACTTTTATTATGAATGACAGTTTTGGATAGGTTACCTTTCGTTATGTAAGTCCCATATATTTGAATATAAGCCTTGAAGCTTTTTAATCAACCTTCTTGGCTGTTCAAATTAGCTTCAAAACAAATAGTCATTTCCACGGAGGATCTTCTAAAACTAGCAATATTTACACTTCTCCGCAACCAAATTCAGATACCGAGAGAGATATTCAGTTATAAGAGCAGAATTTATTTATCTAAGTCAGTCTTAAGTGTTAGAAGAAGGAAGTTTATTTATAACGCTTTAAAAACTACTGAAGGAAGCCGGTTTCTAGTTTTATTTCATCTTTACAGAAAGATTTCAACTTGCTATAGTATCTATCTCAAAATGTAAATATTCACCGGTTGAGAAAGCTGCTATTTTAATGAAGACAAAATATCGATTCCAAAATAAATTTATAGTTTGTATTTAGTTCTCAGTTTCTGAAATTAGATTTATTCCAGTAAAAGAAGGCCGAATGAGAAAAGTTCTTGAGAAGACGGTGCTGATTTAAGTTAGTGATAGTTAAGTTAGTTTAGTTGTGATTTTAAGTTAGGGATTTAATGCCAAGTTTTAAGTTAATTCTTAGCACATGTTTTTCGTTTCGTACCTTAAAACTTTAAAACTTAAGAATCTGTTTATCTGTATTTAGTTAGATAAAAATAAAATTTCTTGGTACAATTTTTAATCAAATTATAACATTACTTAATTTTTTGTACTTTTAAAACTTTCTACTTGTGCTTAAAAACATTTGTGTTATGAGCGTCACATGCACTTGAAACCTTAAATGGAATTTTTATTCATCTTTATCCCGAGAGAACGCGCGCCTCCTTAGAGAACGTTAGGACGCGCTGGGGTCATTGAATGACCCCAAACTGAAATTCAACTAAGCGCTGTTAAAAATATTATATGTTTAGTTGTTTTCTTCAGCAGTTTCATTAGCCCAAACTTCATTCGAACAAACTTCTTAATATCCACACTTCTCAATGAATTGTTGCTCAGAAAAGCTTCGCTACTTATATACACACTCACTGCAATAATTATTTAGCCAAGAAAGTTATAACTTTTCTCTCTGGATAGTTATTCATGAGTTAAAAACTCAGAAATGGTGAGTTACGAAAGATGATTTAACCCATTTCACAAACTTTTAGCTTAAAAAGGACAGTTTCAGGTGACAAATGGCTATAAACATGTTCATATTCACTATCAAAAATTATAACCCATAATAATTATTTACTTTTACCTTCGTAAAAATAACAAAATGGCATTTTTTTCAAAATTTTAATAAATTTCTAAAATTCTTGCTTTTTACACCAAAATTTTAAATATGCTTTTTTCGCTGAAATAATGCTCAGAAAAGCTTCGTCACATGTATGAAAGAACATAGTCCTGTCAGAGTCCCACAAATATGCTCCTGTAGCTCGGCAACTTCGTTCTAAAAAAGCTAGACACTATTTTGTTCATTCCGATTGGATCATCTTAGGAAAGATCCATTAGACCTATCTTCTCGTTTTCGACGATTTCGATTTATAATTACACAACTTAAACTCATCTTGAAAAATTCCGTTGTCCCAGCTAAAATCAAACTAAAATCACCGATTCGAATGTAAACAATCTAAACTTACCAACTGTTGCCAAACGGCGATTAAGAAATTCGACCCTTTTTTGTCGCCACGTAAGAGAATTATATATGTATAGATTTTGGTAAATGCATTTAAACCCAATTCATCTGAAGTTAGAAACGCAATCAAGTTTCATAAGAAAGATTATAGAAAATCTAATAGCGCATTAGTTTGGAAAAGAAATTTATATTCCCAGAAGATATTTTCAAACTAAATGTTTCCTATAAGGAGTTGTACCAAGTTATTTTCTGATACCGTCCTTTCTAGGAAGTTCTTCAAATCTCCTTTATTGGAGACTCACACTCATATAAAAAATATAGATAACAAAGTTTAATATCTGGTAACGAAGTTCGTGGAGCTGAAAAGGGTTTTAATCCAAGGAGCTCTTTCATTTTATATATAAAGTGCTTTTCATTTCTGAAAAGAGAAATTGGCCCGATTGAATTCCATCCTGTTTTCTTTCGGTGTGAAGAAACAATTTTAAACCCTTTTGTCTGCCTGTCTATCTTCGTCTGATAGTTTGGATGGAATCGTAAACTTTTCTTTACAGTCGCAAACTTAGAACTCTTAATGAGGGATTTGACTGCTGATTCCACAGCTTTATAATTCTGATAATTGAATTTTATTAAAAAAACTGCTATGAACACGCATATTAATGCATATATATCTAATACTTACATAAATTCAAAAGGATTCTCCATAACGCAGCTTGTTTTTGAAATGAAAGAAGCAAGTTTATTTCATTAGGAGCAAGTTTAACACTAGAGAAAATTTTGATTTGAATTAGGTTGAAAATCTAATTTAACCACTGCATATAATATATTTTAAAAAAATATATCTCAGTATTTCTGCCATTGGGAAAACACTGTCTTGAATTTAGAAATTATTTAGTTAGAAAATAAATTTCAATTCAAGAGTTATTCCTTTACGGATTAAGAAGAATTCTTGCGTAATTTCTCCTTTTATTTTGTCTGGAATTGAAGAGAAATTCCAGTAGCATAATAGTATAATATAGTCATAAAATTCAGTGGCGTCTCGTGTTATGAAATCTTGGGGGTGCTCTAACTTTGAATCCGTCACTGCTCATGATGCGTATTTGTACATGTGGCACTCTTTTCCATTTCTCCACAAATGCAGTCTCTAGCATTTAATATCTCAAAGATGGCCTTGGCCGAGCACCGAGCAGCCTTACCAGAATGTTTCAACGTTGCATGCCTGCACAACTGGATTTAGATCGAAAGAACATGTTGGCCACTTCAAGGTAGTCTCCAACAGCATGATATTAATTGAACGTAATGACTCAACTGTAACATTAATTGAACAGCCTTAATCAATTGTGACATTAATTGAGCGTAATGACGGTGGGTTCTGCATAAGGTGAAGCTGTATGTTCAAAAATCTCTCTCCTCAGCCTTCTCTTGTCAAATTACCGTTTTAGATTGTGTACTAGCTTGTAAGTCCACTGGTACTTATTGTTTCACAAGGCATCAGGTCACAATCTCAGTTTTATGGTCTTTCGTCTACAAAATTGGAATTCTTAATCATACCACATTTTCTCCTTATGAAGGTATGTCGATTTACTGATTCCGAGGAGAGTATGTTCAAAAATCTCTCCCCTGAGCCTTCTCTTCTCAAATTACCATTCTAGATGGTCTACTAGCTTGTAAGTCCACTGGTACTTATTCCTTCTCAAGGCACCGGGTCACAATATCAGTTTTATGGTCTTTCGTCCACAAAATTGGAATTATTTATCATACCACATTTATTACATATGAAGATACGTCGATTTACTGACACCGAAGACGGTTTCGACTCATTTGTGAAGATAGCTTTGACGTGCCTCAATGCTATCTCAGATGTGATGATCATTCGCGAAGTATATGTCTTCCTGTGAAGTGAATTCTAACAAAAGGCCCAAGTGCATATGAAACGAACTGATGAAAGCAATTTAGTACCGTATGTGTCGGAACGTCTCATCCTGTAGTCCGGAAGAGGTTTCTTTGCAGATATAACAACACTTCATACCTTTCTATCTAGAATCACTGTAATTCTTTGTAATCAGTTTAGGTGGAAGTGAAGTACAAGCAGAACTGACCAGGAATATTACAAATGTCGACCATTTGAGTGAATGTCTTGAAGAACAAAGTTTCTGTGTGAGAAGTAATTGAAAATATATATATTAAATTAATAAATATTAAAAACTAATAAACTAACTTAAATTGTAGAATTAAATAAAATAACTAATAAATTAGCCCAATTAATTTAATAAATTTTACTCTTTAATCCCGAGGCTATTTTTTTCTTCTAGCACCTTTAAAACCGAGAGTTTTTGGGAGGAAGCGACATGAATTGGACTTTCCCAACCTGGTGGTCATTTACCTCACCACCGCACCCCTTGCTATAACCTTCCCTTAAGGCGCACGGAAATGGGCTGTGGTTGGCAAAGATAGTTTGGCCCCCTACCGCGTTTATCTCCTAAGCTATCCCAGAACCTCACCTCCCTGAAAAGAAGCCAACCGCCTCAGACCGGCCTTCGTCGCTAATAAGGGGAGATTCTTAGACCGCCTGAAACCGCCTCGCTTAGTGTCAGAGGGTTAAATAGAAATTTAAACTTAACCCTTTGAGATAAAGCTTTTCTTATTCTGTTCCTATGGGGTGTTATGGACAGATAACAATCTGCAGCATGTGTTTTTGCAAGTGTGCACACCTTTTACGAGTATTTACAGTAGTTCGGAATCGATACCAAAGCCTACAAATTACGAGTTGAGAAATTTTCCACTTGTCTTTTTGACACACTCCTATGCAGCTGACCAATTATTGAAACTTTTTTGATTTTGATAAATCATGACGTTGAAACATTAGCTGAATTTTTCCCTCAACAATTATCCCAACAAACTAAATATTTCGCGATGCAAACAACATGATCTGGAATTCCCAGTGTACGGATGGTTTTATTGAATTTGGATTTCGACATCATTAATATTGTTTTGCTTATAGAATCTTCTTCAACGTCTTTGAAGTCTTTACACGTAAGTTTAAAATAATGTTGCGAAAACGGATGATCCTTTCAAGTGTTTGAGCAGTGCATTATAGCATATAACCTTAAGGACTCTTAAAACATATTTCTTATCTCTAAGAAAGGAGTTTATCTTTAATCGAAATTATGGTCAAGAAATACTAATATTTTTATGCGTAGTAATATAAATTTAAATTATTATATATTATTATAATAAAAAAATAATTATCAAAAATGAATTATTGATTAATTATTAATAATTAAATTAATTATTGGTTTATTTAAAAAATATTAATGTATAATTTAACCATCTGTCGGTCACGTTTAATCTGTGAGATGAAGCATCCCTATTTTTTTATTATCAAAGTGCGGATTTTTACACAGAAATATTTGGGACCACTTGTTGATTCCTGGATCCCTACCACTCAGACTAGGGTATCGTGGTTTTTTCTCTAGTGCTCTTTTGATGTACGTGAAGGGCACGTTAATCTGGTAGAAGAGTCGCGCTCGATTGCGTTTCTATTTTTGGTTTTCTAGATTTTTCTCAATATCTCTTTCTATATAAGCTGCAAAAGTTCGTATACCTGTGTTCCCATTCATTTCCAATATAAAGTTTAACAGATGTCAAATTATTTCAGGTTCTCAGCGACAACAGTTGTCATTGCTAAGGAATTTCACAGGAAAACAAACATCAACTGCCTCCTGAATTCCCGGGCATTTTGTTTGTTGAAATTGCAAGGAAATACAAAAACTGTTATTTAAAAACGCAAATATAGCTTTGTATGACCGAATAGTTCAGTTTGATGAGCTTTTTCTTAAGCCTTAGCAAGAATTGAATTTTTAATATCACAGATGAGTTGCGCCCGAAAGAAAGGAAAAAGAAAGCATTTGTATTGCACCCGACCGAAGGTTAAAAATTTGAATGCATGAATTTCACTGGAAAATTTTAAAAATTATAAAATGTTTTCAAATAACGAAACAACACGTACATTGAACTGAAGTTTAAGATGGCAGGCCATTTTATATGCACCTAGTCAATAACGAAAATAAAAACTTGGTTCCGATCCAATTCTTAACTTGAGTAAAGAAAAATTCAACGAAATGCCTGTTTCACATCTATCAACTGATACCGAAGTTAATATGATAAGATGAACAGTTCAAGAAAACAAAAGTTCATTTATTCGTTGCCTAAAAGCTATGGATTGATTCATGCTTGTTCCAATAAATTAAAATTTTCCGGATTTTGACATATTCATAAATTAAGCATATTATCTGTGTCATTTTTGACAAGATTATAGTTTTCTTGCCTGAATTAAGAACATAATTTTTTCATAGAAAGTTATACGAAAGAAAAAATTTTCCTGTGAAGAAATACGTTGATCTTAATATAAATGAAAGTCATTATAGCTATGTATGTAGGTATTTGGCTATGTTTCACATCTCCTCCTAAACCAATGGACTGTTTTCAACCAAATTTTGCACACTTATTATTTAAGACAAAGGGAAGACACTTATGAACTTTTCTAAGACCAAAAGTTAATTAAACAGTCAGTTAATTAGAAATTAACCGAAACCGTTTTACCGCAATAACTTCTGAGCAAATTGTCCGACAAAAAATATTTTTGTACTATCTAAAAGATAAAACTCTTACCTTTTCAATCACTTTAGTTCTATATCTGTGGCAGTTTTCCTTCATTTTTTATTAATTTGTTAACATTTAATAATTCTTAATTACGTGCAGACGATTTTGAAATAACGCAAATTAATAGCTGTTTCATTGCTAGGCAACGATTAGACTTTGAACTAATTTACCTTTATTTCAGAAATTTTTGCTTATTTTTATAAATATGTTTTATATAAGAAGAGAGTCAACCGTCAACTTTTAAAAGCCCCGAATCTTATTAGAATTTCAGTTAATTGGGTATTAAGCTAGATTTTGGCATTTTCCGTGGTATTTTTCGAAAATATGTGTTATGTCACAAAAACTATTGTTACACAGAATAAAAGTTTAAAAAATTAACTTTTCATGATTCAACTTTCATTTCCGTTCAATTCGTTGCCCTCATTTTAATAATTTTTCAAAAATTAAATTGTGTATAAAATTCACAATTTATAACTCTGTTTTTATTGGTGAAGAACAAGAATATATAAGAACTGTTGCTAGATCACATTAGAAAAATTTTGGATAAAAACGGTTTATATATTTTTTATTCATATTTATTCTAACGCTTTTTTCTCAATGAAAAATGTACTATGTAATTGTCCCAAAACATCCGTTAAAAGCTTTCTTATACTGCAAGATTTATGAACAAAATTTGAAGTACCCATGTAATAAATACTAATAACTTATGGAGAAAATTAGCTATCGGCGGTTTTTAAAAATCGTCTGATATTCTCATTTAATTGAAATACCTTTCAGACGATAATAATTTTGGGTATTGTATTTTTTTTATATAAAAGTTGTTTTTCACATCAAAAATATTAGACATGAAAGTATTTTAATCCCGAGCAACGCCGGGCAAAACAGCTAGTTCTAAATAAACAAACTGAAATATTCTTTCAAACTTAATTTTTATTTGACAATGAAAATTTCATAAAGCAATAGTATAAAAATATTTGTATTTAAAATATTTATGTGAAATTCTTGTAACATTTCAATAAAAAACCTTCTTTAAATGCATAAAAATACTATTTGAAACAACATAAACAGTCAATGTAATACATTTAAAAGATTTTTACTCCTATAATAGACATTTGGAACTTTCTTTAACAATGCCAACATTGTATTCAAAAGTGAAAAGCAAAGTCTTGACAAGTATTCTATTTTTTTATCAACTTCCTTTCTTTTTCAAACCTTTTCCTTTGATTCGAAAGACAGTCCTGATCATTTCACAGTGCATTGAAGAATTCTTCGCGGAGTAAAAATGTCAATGATTGGTAGAATTTGTGCTCTGAAATATATTTTTTTTATCCTATCACGTTTGCCAAGAATTTGTAACAAATACAACCTCGCAAAAATAGTTTTCTAAAGAAAGGTTCTCATATTTTGGTCTAAAATAAACTTACAAAGTATTTTGATTCAAAAAATGTTTTGCTTAAATTTGTCTTTCTTTTCACTATGATGTCCTTCATAAATGTCAATAACAAGATAAAAAAAAATATATAAGAATATAAATATTATTATTCATTTATGAAAACTCTTTATTTGTAAAAAATCTCACTTTCACATAAGTGTAATATTGATACTTGAAATGAAACAGAATGTAAATGCAATGAAAATGGCGACATGTAATTCGTCAGCACACGCACTCCTTTCCTCTACTTTAGTACACGCGCGGGACAAATTTTACCCTATTGTTCGTTGCATCATAAGCTTGCGATGTATGATTAGGCTAAATTAAAGCTTTTATATTAAATTATGAACCAATCTGAAGAGTTAAAAACAATTTAAAGCAATACTTCTTGATATTTATTGCCGAAAACCGACTTTTAGTTGAATGTGTATTTTTACTGAAAAATGCACACATAAAAGTTTCGACTGGCGAATTTTGTGATAAAATAAATAAAATGTTTTCAACTGAGATTTTAAAAGTACACATAACAGGTGAGTCAATATTTAGGAACACATATTTGATATTCTTTGTATTGAAAATTTTTGAGTAAACAATGTCTAAAATTACTACAAAAATAACAGTAAAATTCTATTAATTATTACAAAATATATGTACTATTTTTTATAAAAATATAACTTAGCCGCATTTTAGTCATTCCATTTGTTTATCGTTTGAACAATGTTCAGAAAATATGATAACTTGCCTTTTATACATCAGTTTATTGCCCTCTGAACAGGACACTGATACTTTTCTGTCATCCTTTTTGGGACACATATCGAAAAGTCCAGATCCTCTTTTCGGAATTTTTTTCTTGTTGAAGGTATTCTTGTTCTCAGGCCTTTTCACACCAGCTCTAAATTGCCCTTTGAACAGGACTCTGAGGTTTTTCTGTCATCCTTTCTGGGACACGTATCGAAACGTCCACATTCTCTTTTCGGAATTTTTCTTGTTGAAGGTATTCTTGTTCTCAGGCTAATCTCTTCACACCAGCTCTAAATTTCCCTTTGAACAAGACACTGATGTTTTTCTGTCATACTTTCTGGGACACATATCGAAACGTCCACATTCTTTTTCGGAATTTTTTCTTGTTGAAGGTATTCTTATTCTCAGGCTAATCTTTGCACACCAGCTCTAAATTGCCCTCTGAACAGAACATTGATATTTTTCTGTCATCCTTTCTGGGACACGTATCGAAACGTCCACATTCTCTTTTCGGAATTATTTCTTGTTGAAGGTATTATTGTTTTCAGGCTAATCTGTTCACACCAGCTCTAAATTGACGTTTATTCCCACCCCTAACTTTCTTTCTAATGATCAGATCGAGGATTTCAATAACTTTAAAAATTCCCCGGACAACGCGGGTCATTTTGCAAAACACCGCGGGAATATATATAGATAGATTGAAATTATATATATATATATATATATATATATATATATATATATATATATATTGAAACATAACTTGCAGCATTTCTTTACAGGTAAGGCGACAGTTGCACCTGCATCGAAAATAAAACCAATGAGAATTGATATTGAAAAGATGTTACCATAACAAGTGAGTCACTGCACTTCTTAAAAAAGAAATTCGTTTCTCAACTGTCCGTGAATCGTCTCTAACAAACTGCAAACGCTTTTTGATACTCACTATCAAATAGCCATTTAAGGACATGTTTGAGCATCATGGTGAATGTACGACACCAAATAATGTGATTTAGTCTTTTTATGTGCACAAAAACGACTCATGAAGCTGCCTCTGTTCTGTCCCAGCGAAAATGAAAATGTGGAATCGATATTCTGGCCGATACTAAAGTCCTCACTCCTACTCAACTTTTACATCAATAATCGTTTCTGAGTGCTTTTCCGATGTGAAATATCGTTTTATTCGACTTTATAGCAACTTCTGTAGAAGCTCGGAGAGGAGACTTAAAATGATAGCAATCACCGCAAATTCCCATCGAAAATTGCGTCTAAGGTAGCAATTTTGCGTCTGAATTTACGTGTAGTAGGCGGGAAAAGTAGATCTTCGCTTAGATTTGTAACAAATTACTCCACAACAAGAATTTTGGAAGAAAACGATTTTGTCCTTCGGCGTTGAAGAGAAATAAGTTAAGAAATGGTGTCTCGCACAAAGTATTTTATGTAGTTGGCGTTTAGCTATTTTATATACGAAATTTTATCTTAGGTCATTTTATAACATAGATAGTTAATATAGTTAGCCTGACGCCACCTGTCATTTGTCCATCCGTCAAACATGTGATTTTACACGCCATCGGTTTGTTCACCATACCATATTATTTTTATAAATAATCTGGATATTTAATGGTTCAATAATAACATAATATTTTTAGGATATTTTCGATAAGTTAAAAATGATGTTGAAACTCATTTTCTCATTTCTTTATTTATGATAGTCAAAGAATCATTAATACTTAATTCAAGGGCAATTATACTTCAATTCTACATTTGTTAGTTAGTTAGGGCGAAATTTAAAAGCAAACTTATAAGAGATTAATAATTAAAAATTGAAATAAAAAAATTCATAAATTTCATCGCCAGACCATCATATTTTTACACATAATATGGATATTTAATGGTTCAATAATAACATAGTACTTTTTGGATATTTTCGATAAGTAAAAAATGTTGTTGAAACTCATCTTCTGTATTTCTTTATTTATGACAGTCAAAGGATCCTTAATTCTTAGTTCAAGGACAATCATATTTCAGTTCTACATTTGTTAGTCAGTTAGGCCGAGATTTAAAAGAAAATGTATAAGAGATTAATAATTACAAATTGAAATTAAAAATTTCATAAATTAGTCGCTTAATAATGATACAAAGCTATAAAGTTGTTTCCCTGAGATGCTAATTTTGGCGATAAATTTGGCGATCTTGGAAACAGATTTGGCGACTTTCGCGACAAAAGGAATTTTCTAGAAGGACCTCTAACTTTTCACCTATTTTTACTGGCTTCATGAACTTCCTGGAGATTACATCACCTCCTATGTAAAGACGTCACTTCCTGTTGAAAAAGTATAAAAGCAAGCTCCCAAACCAAGGAGAGTCAGTTGGATTTTGATAAGCAAGCAAGCTGGTGAGCTAATAAGAAACCTTTGAGCGCTGTATTGAGATTTAATGATAATCTCTGTTGTGAATTCTCACTAGTGCTGTTTAATACTTGTGCTACGTTTCTTTTCTTAGAATATTTGTAAAATAAAGAGCTTTATTTTTTTTATCCTGCTTATTGGACTGCATTGACATACACCCAGAAGATAATTTCGTTACAATAAGCAATATCACCTATCTCAATTTTTTGACATTTCAAAGAGGAAGAAAAAAATTGTTTGCAACCAATAACGATTATTTCTGAATTATTTTTACATCTGATATGAACATGAGACCGTATGTTCCTACCAGATGGGAAAAGAAATTCAGAAATATTCGTTACTGATTGCGAAAACTTCATTTTTTTTTTCTTTCTCTTTGAAATGTCAAATTTGAGATTGGTGATATTGCTTGTTCAGAGACGAATTATTCTATCGACGCATATACCATTATGATATTTTGAATAGTAAAAATTAATAGTAGTAGATAATTTGTTTAAATTAAGCAGAAAAATATGAAAGTTGATTGCATAATGAATTGAAAATTATTTCTGTGAACGTCTAAAATGTTCTTTATAATCTCAAAATCTAATAAATGATGGTTCAGTCAATCTCTTGTATTTGAGTGCAAGGCACTGTTTACAGTTTCGAAAGTATAAAGGTTTAAGTTATACAGGGTTCCCATCCTTATATCCGTTACACCCTCTTAACTTCTAAACGGTGACAGCTTAGGCCATAAAGTTGGTGTCTAGCTATAGTAAAAAGGCTATGCGCTACTCGATGAGACAACTTACAATGCCATCTATCGGCAAATTTTTGAATTAGCGGTCCTATCACGTAAACGGTGAAAGACGCGAGAAAAAAGTCAATTAGAAAGTTGTAGAACACTCTCGATTTAGTGCGAAAAGATACCTTGCGCACATTAATACTCAAAACAGAATGTAAAAAATGAAAATTTGTTTGATTGTGATTTTCAACACTATGGCGTCGTGAAACGAGAGCGAAGCGAGAAATCTAGCCCAGAGCGCAAATGTGTATAGTGGCTAACGGAAAACATTTTGAGAAATATAAATAAATGATCCAGAAGACAGGGACGTGTCTCAGTTCCATTCTTCCACTCTTTATGACATGACAATTTTCAAAATCGTGACCAAACAAATGTTCATTTCGTTTACGAGTAAGGCCCACTAATTCCAAAATTTGACGATAGATGTCGGTGTATGTTTTTTTTTCGAGTAGCGCATAGCTTTTTTACTATACCTAGACACCAACTTTATGGCCTCAGTTGTCACAGTTTAGAAGTTAAGGGGGTGTAGCGGACATAAGTGGGAACCCTGTATAGTGTTTATCGTTCGTAAATAATTTATCTTTTAATCAGAAAATCTACAACAAAATAAATCTCAAGCTTTTAATATTTAAATGACTTTTGAAAGCAAATGCTTGTGATAATAAATATATTCGAAAATGAACCTGTATATGTTATTGTTGAATTTTCAGGAATAAAATGAAGGAAAGAAATATTGACTATAATGAAACCTTCGAACTTGATATAGGATAATTTAGTAAATATATTATATTTAAATACACGGTGCTTTTGATACATTCAAAAAAATAAAAATGTAAATCAAATAAACAGAAAAATTCAAAAGTAAATAGATCGAGATTTCTCCTAGAGATTCGTTTCTTCAAATTTCTTATAATTATAATGAATTGCTTGGGAATCAATTTAAATCCCGAAGTAAATATTTTTTAAAAATTTGAAATAAGTAAACGTTTTGATTTTTTAAACTTTTGCACAATGAGACAACACGTAGTAAATAAATGATTGCAAACTATAGCAACAAACAGAGTACGCGGACAACCCACTTCATAACCAGTCGCCTTAGCCACTCAGTCAGCAGGACTCTGATAGGAGAAGATAGATTGCGGTAATATATCGTGCATCTACACGTTTTATTTTAAACTGTTTTCTTGATTTCATTCATTTTTTAAATTTCGAGTTGAGAACATGATTAGAAGTCAAAGAGAGAGCGATTCCGCTAATAACTACGTTTTGCTAGTAGAATAAATTATGAAAAATTAGGGTTCAAAAGTAATTACTTTTAAAAATATGGGACAAAATGTAAGTTATTATTTTTCAACAAACATTGACTGTTTTCAAGTTTAATTTTGTTTATGAACGTTAAAATATTTTTCTTTATTTTGATTATTTATAATAGTAGAAAATATCATTGTATATTTTTAATTGTTGTACATTATATATTATTCATTTTTGTATATTATATCATTATATTATAAATTATAATATGCGTTTATAATAGGCATGGTAATTATTGTTTAGTGTACAAATATAAACAAGTCAAGTGTATCGTTCTGCATAAAAAATGAATGTGTATTTTTAAAGAAGGTTATTGATTTTACATTTATTTTAACTTGCAAAATCGTTGAAAGATGAAAGAATTATATCTGGCTTCAAAAATGGAAAAGAATCACGAAGTAATTGAAGACATCTTGCTAATAGCTCTCGATTCTTAAAGCTTTTTAACCGTGCATAAAAAGAAATAATTTTAATAAACACCTTCTCCCGTCGGTCAAAGTTTGATAAAATTTTGCCAAAAGACCATTATAATTTTTGGTAGTTTAAAACTATTTTAAACTTGTAGATATGAGCAAAAATAAATTTATAGGTCATAAAAATAGAATTTTCATTATGAATTCCTGAATAATAATAGGAAGACGCGAATATTTATAACTTTAAATAAAATTTACGAACCCATTATGAAAGTTAATCGTCAAATTGTACTAAAGCCATCATGAACCAGAAAGAAGGAATGCATTAAGAATGACGCTGAATAATGATTTACGAGACTTCCTTTTTCCGCAATATATGAATTTTTCTATATTGGATGCTGACTCAGTGAGATATTTCTTCCAAAACTGATTGATAATAGGATTTTTTGTATAAAAGAAAAGAATTTATTGCCATGAAAAAAAAGTTTTTTCAATTCTGACTTCTTTAAGGGGAATTCCACTGCTAAACCTCGAAAAGTTCCGATATTATGAAAAAATATATATATTATTCCTTTGTCTTTTCTGAACAATTTAAAACAATCCGAGTTAAAAATTCCAATAATTATGTAATTTATGAAAGAAAATGTATCAGCTCTTCAACGTAAACATTAAATATGGCCATAACTTTAAAGCGATATATCTCAAAATGTATTTTTTTGATATTGAGCGCACGATATCTCAAGAACTATTAAACATTTTTAGATAAACTTTCTACCGAATATGTGCTCTGCTATGTTATACCAATTGAAACAAATGTTTGTACATATTTCTCGAAAGAAGTTTTTTCGGGGGCTTAGAAAAGTTGAAATTTTAACTATTTTAAACATTTTTGTTTGAAATTGGTATATAAAATAGAAATTAAATGTAAATGTTAATAAATTGTGGTTCAGTTCCTTAAACAGACTGTTTCGATTACTTAGATACCCAAAATATTGTGTTTAGATAAATATTTTATCCGTAATCATGCGCGCAAGGTTACAATCTCATTTCTTCTCCAAAAATTATACCCATGTTTAATAATCTCTCAAATAAATACATACCAATATGAAGGTTTAAAAATGTGTGTACTTTAAGAGAAAGAACAGATACTTTTCTAGAAAAAAAGGGAGTTTGTGAATTGCATTGTTTCAGAGATATTCAGAGATTCATTGAATTTGTCAGTTCACCACCATTTTTTCAAGGTTTAAGAGTCGTATGTTCCCTTAAACAAAAGGTTTGAATTGTATGAAAGGGATGAATAAATGATTGGTGATTAGTTGACTGCGATAGAAATTTCATGCGAATAATATAACCTTCCCTTACAGAATAACGATTCCCCCTTTAGTAAATTTCATATTCAGGCTTAAATAAAACCTTCAGTCAGGCCAATTGGTAAATTGGCCTGATAATAATAAATATTAATAAATAATTGTAATGTATCGGAAATGGAGGACATGAGTCCATGCGCTCCGAGTAAAACAACCGCGCTTATCTACTAAGTCATCTCAGAACCTCACCTCCCCTCAAAAGAATCCAACCGCCTCAGACCGGACTTCGTCGCTGTTAAGGAGAAATTTTTAGACCGCCCGGGACGCATATTTACAAACCCTACCCTAATAGAACTGAGGCAGGAAATCGGCCAATTCCATTGGCTACGAGGGGCAGTGACGTAGTTTTCAGCTCTCGCACGTAGCGTACGGCAATCATAACAAAACAAGAGTCGTCCTGCTTTTCTCCGTTTTCCCACAGTTGAGCACAGAAAACATTCTTCCGTGGGTTGTAATATTTTTAAAAATGAAATTATTTTTTAAAATATCATAAAAAATAAAACATCCCACACTGTAAGAAATTATACTAATGACAAGTCTAATGATAACAACTTTGTTTGAAGGATATTTTCTAACAGGTTAATGTTGTTGGGTTTTTTTGACGTCATTCCAGTGAAAATAGTTCATTTGATGTATCAAAGTCAAAAAATCTAAATATAATTAATGCCAAATAATAGTAAAATTATTAATTATTATTATTAAGGTCAATAATAATAAAACGAAAAATAGGATGATCGCTAGACTAAATGAAATTGCTACGTAGGTGCGTATCGTAGAACAATATTCGCGAAGTCCAAGCAACGGAAATCTAAACTAATTCAAAGTCCACATTCAATCGCTTGTCTATCCTATTAAAATTCGAAGGTAAACAAACGTATGTATGTATGTATGTATATATGTATGTATGTCCGGCTATCTTCTCACGAACCGCTGAACGGAGAAGCACGCGGAAAGTACCAAAAGATGGGGAATAATCCAAGGAATCCATTTCAGCCATTTAAATTCCGAAATTACAATTAGTTAAAAAGATATTAATTAAAAACGTCGAAATGAATGAATTGACGTGCTGCCATCTATTGGCAGAATGGTGAATTCATTCACGGCAGATTCTTTTTTTTTCTATTATTAGTTTTCGCATCCGGTGTTGCATTTTTTTTTATTTATTTAACGGAAGTTGGTATTTCTTTTTGAGCGATCTTCTGTGTTCTTCTGCGTTTGGATTTGTTAACAATTGAAAAAAAAAATAGTTTTCCTGCATTTTTCTTTCTTTTTTTTGTCGTACGGTGTTTCGCAACATTTACGTTTGTTGGGGAAAATAATTATTCATTTTTATCCGTTTTTTTTTCATTATTATTCGTTTTATTTTTTCTTTTGCAAAACAAATATCATGCTAATCTGTTTTAATTTACAAGCATAAGAATTCTCGCATTTTCATTCAAACCAAACTGCTTTAAGGTAGTAAAAAGGCTAGAACTGAAAGTTTTAATCCAACAAGAGAGGATTCAAAACAGATTTACGTTTGTTGGGGAAGCTTAGTGACAATATTTGCAGGGAAAAAAACAGAGGCGGGTATATGAAAAAATGTGGATTCCGAGAAACGCTGGGTTATTAACTATAAGGTTGGATTTAAAAATTTTAATTAAACAATATAGGATTTAAATGATTTTTTACATTTTGGGAGGAACGTAACGTTTACGTTAGCTACAATATGTGTAAAAAAAATAAACCGGAGGCGGGCATATGAAAATTAGTAATAAAAAGACTAGACTAGATTTGAAAGAATATTTACATTTGTTGGGGAAAGTAAGTGAAAATATTTGTTGAAAAAAACGGAGCCGGGCATATGAAAATATGGATCCCAAGGCCTCACATGATCTCACTTCTCTCAGCCTGGGAATATCCCATTATTCAAGATTGCCCGTGCAACGCCGGGCCATGCGGCTAGTTTTGTTATAATTTCCGTACGAGAGCAAAGAATGACGTCATAGGCTCTCGGCGAAGCAAGCCAATCATGTTGTCCCATTTCCTGCCTCAGTTCTATCAGGGTAGGGTTTGTAAATATGCGCCCGGGACGGCCTCGCTCGGTATGAGAGGGTAAAACAAAAAGGTTGTATCATATGAAAAGGATGAATAAATGATATTTGATTGATTGACTGAGATAGAAATTTCATGTGAATAATAAAGCCTTCCCTTACAGAATAACGATCCCTCCGTCAGTCATATTCAGGCTAAAATAAACCTTATAGTCAGGTGAATTGGTAAATAATTGTAATGTATCGGAGATGGAGGACAGAAGGTCTATGCGCCGCGAGTAAAACAATCATCACTGATGCGCAACAAAAAAGTATACTTTTTTCCGCTCATTTCATGTTTTAAAATTTTAAATGGCAGTAAAAGTTGCATTATTAACCAAATTTAATTTGCTATCATGCACATAAGTTTATTCCATATACAGATGGATCACTGACTCAAATTAAGTAAAGTTTAAAATAACGTAATAACATTTTAGTGCTATAATTATTGATGGAGGAAGATCTCTGCTTTCACTATAAACCAAAAATATTTTTAAAACAATATCTGCACCATTCGAATTGGTAAACAGTTAATAAGATAAAGATTAAAATTTATCTTCTACGAATATTTTTCCGCTTTTACGGAATATTCGCGCATTAATTATGCACTCTTTTAACCCTCAAAGGCACGGGCTGGCGTATAGAGTGCGCCACACGAGGAAAAAGTGCAATGCAACCGTTATTAATTAGCCGAATTGCCGGTCTTCCCTCTCTAACCTACCAACCAACACCTCCAAACACATGGAAACCAGGAAAAAAGATCGCTTGGCAGTAAGTCTATATTTATACATCAGTTATTTATCAGAAATCTGCTTCGGCGCACTCAGTACGATGCCCGTACCTTTATGTTTTGTCTCGAAAAGGACCAAATCGTGCCTCCCGATCGCTACTTTTTTAAATTTAAAAGAAATGTCTGATGAATAGAAGGCATGTGACTACATTAATGCGGCGTATATCGATAATACAGGACATATCGAAGAAAATGATGCATCAAAATCTGGGATCAATGACCCTCAAGACATTGAGGATTTATCAAATGACGATTCAGATGATAACAAATATAATTATTTTATAAAAATCATTTTTTAAACG
>BGPR01005365.1:23015-64501 GCA_013235015.1 Araneus ventricosus
TACCCAAGAGGTTAATGACTGTGCGTTAGAGTAAATAATACATTTTTACAGTGTAAATGCAAGGTTTAATTTCAACTGTCAGCTTGAGCTCTCACTAAATATATTACAATCTTTTTCCATTTTCATTTGTAACTATTGTTTTAAAAATCAATTAATCATGATAATTTCTTTTCAGTAAACAATATCGAGTCATTATTAACAAAAAAATTAGTCGTGTCTCTGTTTTTCTGAGTAGACAACAACGAGTTATTAGTTACAAAAATTAAGTTATTAGTTTAAATTAATTAAGTTAAAAAGTAAGCAAATATGTTATTAAACTTAATTCAATTCACGTTAAAATGTTTTACATCACATGGATAATTTCTCGATGCAAATTTCATTCATTAATATCTGAATTTCACAAGAAATGAGTGAACTTAAAATAGAGTTGTTATCATTAAAGAAAATATGTGAACTAATTGTGTTTAAGGAGGCACTTAGTTTGCTTTAGTCTAAGAACAAAATTATAATGATATCAGTTAATAAACGAGGTTATTAGATATAGTTTTCGCTTTCAATAAAATTAATACATTGCAGTCACAACTGCAGGAACAAAAATATTTTTACCCTATTTTTCTTACTCTTGCCTCAAGCTACAGCGAATTATTTGCTGACAATGCAATAAATAATTTGCCTAGACGAAAAATCTTTATATCTTCTACAATACCTTTTCCTTGAAAATAATGTTAACATCGACGATAATTAATTTGAAACATATTTATTTTATTTCGTACTAGATTAATATTCGCAATTAACTTCTTATGCGATAGCTCCATTTATTCATTTTATATCTAATAATGATCTACACACGATGTTATTACCGTATAAATGCTGTGCCGACATGTTTAAATGCAATATAAATCAGGAAACAAATATTGCGCTCAGTCGTTCACATTAGAAAAATAAACATTTTCCTTCTTTATTCAGTCCCATCGCATATCACTTCAATTATTCTGTCTACTTAATCTATCGTTTGCGTTTGAAAACACAATAGGCAGCGTTTTTCATCATTAGATCTTGTCTTGGAACAGAAAAAAACAGCAGATTGCGTGCATTATTTGTTCCGATTATCTGCTTTATTGTAAAAGGCCGTTTTTGTTCGTGTCTTCAGCAGCTGATTTTCTCTAATAATATACAGTGAAATCTCTTCGAACGGCCACCTCTACATAGCGGCCACCCCTCTTAACGGCCAATTTTTCGTGGCACGGATTTTTCGGCCCGTAGACCTAATGTTAAAATAACCTCTAGCAACGGCCACCCAACCCCTCTGAACGGCCGCCGGGTGGGTTCGCCCATCCCATTTAACTAAAGCATCGGTTAGAGATTTACTTTTTAAACTGAAAAACGAACTTGAAAAAAATGGGGGTTTTTTTTCCGAGAAGGGTAAAATCTTAAACAGTCACAAGTTGTATCCTTTTTTTTTTCAAAAAATGTAAACAATTATTAAATAAAGTACTATTTTCTCTTTAGATAAGTCTCAAACTTCATTTTAAATAAGAAATATGTGTCAGACTTGTTTAAGAAGATTTGTTTAACAAGATTTAACAAAGATATTAATTAGTCAAAAATTAATTAAAACTCTTTGTAATATATAGAATGGCGCATTTGCAGCTATTTCTAATATAATACAGAAACAAATAATAGAACTATAAATTAAATGATAAAAAAAGAAAAGTATAAAAAAGATACAGAAGATTTAAACAAAAAAATACGATAACAATACACCTTTCTGCGTGCTCAACGCAACAGCATCAAGTAAGTTGTTTATATTATGTATTATAGCAATTATCTTGTAATTGTAACGAAAACCCTTCAGAGCGGCCAATTTTTCTCGGAACGGAGGGGTGGCCGCTCAGAGAGGTTTCACTGTAGATCATACGGCCATGTGCATGGAATCTTCATAAATTGATCACCCTGGAAGATGGTTTTGTGAAAATAATTATGGGAAAATGCGTTGAATCTATATTGGTGGCATGAAAGTGCTATAACGAATTTAGTTTTTTCATGTTATTCCGATATCCGCTCCTGCGGTAAAATTATTTTTTAACGACAGAGCTCATATTATTCTTGTTAAATTAGGGCAGAGGATTCTTTCTTGTCAACGAAATATCTTGCCTGTGCCTTTTTACACCTTCTGAAAAAAGGCTATATATTCCAGGCTTTCTAAAAATAAGGCTATTATAGCTAGTTGCACAATGTTGAAAAAATTTGAAAGGTATTTCATGAAGGGTTTTGGATTGCTAGCTAATATTAAAGATTTTCATCGTTTTCAGAAAGCATCGAATGTTTTACGATTTAATTGATATCAATATATCAGGAGAGTGACCCGTCAAATACCCCAAACCATAAGAGCCCCGACAAAATAGATCGGACAGAAAATGTGTCATTGCCAGTAATATTATTATTTACTCTTTTATATAAACGACAATATTTTATTATTGTGTAAATCATGTAAATATTCTCATATATTATATAGCAATTATATGGTTTTCAATCTTATTCAGAATTTGAATTTGGATTTATTTGTCAAGGGCTATTTTATAGGGGCTATTTCGGCACGGGCTATGTTTTGTTGGGCTATTTTGTCGGAGCTCTTTTAGCTTAGGCTATTTTGACGGGGATATTTTTGGGCTATTTTGACCATATGTGGAGATAAAAGCAGCAGGTTATTATAAATATCAATATTAATTTAATTAATCACACATTTTAACAAATTTTTTTCAAAAATGATGTTTCATAATGTATGGCTGAGCTGTTCTACGCTAATAGACTGTGTCAACACTAAAAGTCATTACTGTGCTTAATTTGAGCATCATTTGATACCTTTAGAGAGATCAAAAGATCAGTAGAACTTTTTATTGAATGCCGTTATGCAATAGGGAACCGAACGTTGTTTTATGAATTTCGGGTTCACTTTTGCGAACTGTGCATAAGTGTATCAACAATTGATACCTTTACAAAGATTAAAAATTCAATAGAACTTTTTATTGAAAGCAGTTGTGCAATATGGATCCAACCGTCGTTTTCTGAATTTCAGTTGCGAACTGTGTATAAGTGTATCAACAATTGATACCTTTAGAAAGATTAAAAGATCAATAGAATTTTTTATTGAATGCAGCTATGCAATATGGAACCAAACGTCGTTTTATGAATTTCGGGTTCACTCTTGCGAAATGGATATAAGTGTATCAACAATTGATACCTTTAGAAAGATTAGAATTTTTTATTGAATGCAGTTATGCAATGTGGAACCAACCGACGTTTTATGAATTTCGGGTTCACTCTTGAGAACCCGTATAAGTGTATCAACAATTGATACCTTTAGAAAGATTAAAAGTTCGATAGATCTTTTTATTTAAAGCAGTTATGCAATATGGTACCAACCGTCGTTTTGTGAATTTCGAGTTCACTCTTGCGAACTGTGTATAAGTATATCAACAATTGATACCTTTAGAAAGATTAAAAGATCAATAGAACATTTTATTGAATGCAGTTATGCAATATTGAACAAAACGTCGTTTTTTTTCGTCAGATTCACTTTTGCGAACTGTATATAAGTGTATACAATTAACTTTTCATAATTGCAGCAACGGTACTAAGTTTTAAAGTAGACTATTTATAATAAAGTAGAATCCCGAAAATCTTTTTTAATTTTCTGAAAAAGCTTTACTGAAAAATTAAGGAATAAATAATTACGAATAAGAAAAATAGCTGATGCTCACTCCGTACTTAAAAGAAGTATTCGAGTTGGTCTTTAAGAATGAATACAGCGCCTTAATTAGTGGAAATAAAATCAGATATCTGATTTTTATCTCAACTTGTTTGCCACTGTACTGCTATCTCTTTCGGCGCTCTTTCACTGAGCACCCAAAGTCGATACTCTACTGCATTTGCTATAGAAAGAGTATGTTACCGAATTTTCTGAAATCCGAACAGTGATATACGGAGTAACTCGTGTTAAATCCTATATTGCAGTCAACTCTTGAATCAGATCATTACTCAGTTCCATATTAGACAATTATTATGTATGCAACTAGTTTGTGCAGGACTCCGAAACTGTGAACAAAATAAACTTTAATAAAACATAACAAAAGATTTGAAATAAAGTTAAAGCAAATTATCCAACTCAAAAGATGTCGATATTGCACAGATGAGTAAAAGAAGAGTTCTAAAGATGATGCACAAAAACTTTTTTATATAACTCCAGTTTTAGCGCAGGCTCTAGGTGAAAGGCGCACGCAGAAATTAAACTCTGTTTCCACAGTTCTTCCTCAACTGCTTTGGATTCCCTAGTTTCCACTGTATAATCAACTAAATATATTAATTTTGGAACGATACAGAACTAAAATTTATTCTGTAACGCTTTTCGAAACCTGTTATTTATCATAATGTGACATCTGGGAATGTTCATTGTTACAATAAAATTTAAATTATTTCTGGTCTGAAAGGAAAATATCAACCATTTTTTGTGTATGATTATCAAGTGATAACGGCAATTTTATTATTTTAAATCAGTGCCTTTAAAGTGAAAACACCTTTTGGAAACCTTGGTTAGTAATGATAGCGTTATTTACCGAAACTTTTATGTTAAATCTTCTGACATTTTGTTATTTCACTTTAGGTGATGAACTAGGAAAATTCGTTAGTTCGTACTTAAGTTAAATGACAATAAAAATAAGCAATTCTACAAAATCATTCACTTCAGAAACTTTTCTGTAACTATAAATAATTATAATTACGTGACTATTAATTACGTGAGTAAACGTTCACTTTTAACACTTGAAAACAAATTTCCAGAAATTACAAGACATTCAAAGTGAAATAAAACATCTAAACGCATTAGAAACAGAAAAAACGTTAAAATATTTCGTCGCTTAGCAATTAACACCACGTATCTCAATTTTTGAAATGAAATTTTAAAGAGGAAGAAAATAATCAATTTTTACCAACCAATAACGAATATTTCAGAATTTATTTTCACATCTGGTATGAACATGCGGTCTTATGTTTATATCAGATGTTAAAAAATTCAGAAATATCCGTTATTGGTTGGAAAAGTTAAATACTTTCTTCCTCTTTGAAATTTCAAAAACATGAGATAGAAGGAATCGCTTTTTAAGCGACGATTTCCTTTTCTGAAGGGTAAAAATGCAATTTTCCAGCATCCTTGACTGAAAATGTGCACATCAGACGGCTGTAAAAAAGAGCAGCAAAGATTTCTAATTTCCTCTTTCAAAAAACGATGAAAAATAAACATTTTTACTTTATTAAAGTGTTTACTCGAGTTTATGCGAAGAAATCAAATAAACATCGCATTCTAATTGCACTTCATAAATATACTGATCTTTTTCAGATTTTGTTATCTACTTTATTTAAAGCAATAAAGAACAGCTCTAACGGCAGAAAGAGAATTTAAATTCTCGCGCATCGCATTATAAAAACATTTTTATAATGACCGATCGATTGAATAAATTGCAGTCATTTAGAAAATTACTGTTACTGCGATAAACTAAATGTAGAAGAGTCGGCAGAAGAACGTGAAAAGCATATAAAAATACTTGTTGGTGTTATTTCAGATGAAGCAAACCGTCTCAGTAATAATACTTGTAAAAAAAGTATTGACGGATACTCAAAATGTAGATTGCTATAAATGTGCGAAATTTTTTTATTAAATAAGGAAGTAATGATAAGCTTACTTGAAAGCATTAATTTAATTTTTGGAACTGAATATCTTTATTTTAAAGGGGCCCATATCTTTATTTTTTACCCAAATCTTTGAAAATGATTGCTAGAAATACAAGAAAAGTAACTTCAGAGAATAATTTGGATTTCAAATTATTTAAAAAAATTGCATGAAGTTAATTAATCAGAATTAATCGAAAACTTCTCTACTTCAAATCAACAGTTTAGTGATAGATTATTATATTAATTAATTATTAATTTATCGAAAATTTATTTTAAAAGGAAAAAAACATATGGGATCTAACTTTGCAATTTTGTTCAAAAAATAAATTAATTTGGATAATTTTACGAGCAAGGATTTGAAGGTACTTTCATTTTTCTTATCTAATATACATTTTCAATGTCAAAGAGCACATTGATAAAGACGAATAAAATTGTTTTCTTCGAAAATTGATTACTACAGTCATAGCATTTTAGAACAATATTGCACAAATTGTCGATCAATTACAGCAATCGAAAATTTTCAGTTTCATTAAATAAAGAACACATTTATTTTCTACTTTTTTCGTATTTAGAGCAGACATCAAATGTTAAAATAGAAATTTTGTTTCACGTAAAAATATCCGATTTAACACTTTGATTCCTACCACCGTAGTTGCCTTGGGACTTCAGAATACTGAAACGCTTGATTTCCTATTTCGAAGACAAGGGGCATTTCATGCCCTCCTGAAAACCGCAATGGCATTCCATATTCTTGAGAGAGTTGATATACAAAAGAAGACTCTGCTGAACCAATGGCTATTAGGGGGATTTCTATAAGGAAATGGGTTCGATTTTTGACCGAACCTCAACCTTTCAGGGTAAGTCACTCTAATGAGAAAAGCAGGAGCCTCGGTCATTCAGTAGATCACACCTAGCTAAGGGGGAGTTGGAAATTTTGCTGGAAGAAACCTTTGAAAATGTACGGTTAACGGTGTACTTTGCTTAAACGGACGCTTCATCGTTGAAAGAATTAAAGACACATCTGTATTTCAAGACTATAATCCTTTATATTCTTGTCTACCCAAAAATTAGCTTGATTTAGTTTAATTAACGTTCCGATGTAAATCTAGATGAAGGCGTTAAGGATAGTCATTATCATTTTCAATCCTTATTGGATGACGAGAATGACACCTGATCCGACACCCACATCTCCAAGCTCCCACGTGCCATCAAGAACGTTATACCCAGAAACATTTAACGTGTACCAGACAAAAATAATAGGAAAGTATAAAACAATCTGAAAAATGACTGCCAAAATAAAAATTTTCAAATCTATCACAGCGTCGAAGTTTACCCGTATCTTTACTTCTTTGACAGAAGTATTTGGAATAAAACAAGTAAAACAAATCCTCAAGGAAAGTCCATCAACAATAATAAGTACATCTCCAGTAACGATAGGAACTAAAGACACTCGGCGATTTGTATAAATGTGTGTTACTGTTCTCATTGAAATTTTGTCCGCAATGTCTTCTAATCTAAAGTAGTACTGCTAAGTAACTCTCTGGCTCCCTATGGGCAGACATTAGGTCTTAGCATTCTTTAAGTATTTTTTTCTATTCTTTAAGCATTCTTTTGGAAGAAAGTTATTCCAAATATAAACGATTCTTAAATAATCATGAAGAAAGTTTGGACATAAATGAATGGAATTCATTGGAGGACTTGTGTAATTATTTGAAAATGCTGTAAAGAGAATTCAGGAAAAGGCATTAGGCGATACGAGTGAATTCCAGAGCATTCACGATGGATCACAGAGAAATTTTATGAACCGAAACACCGACGTACAATGACGCCATTGTACATCTATCTCAAAACATGAGGAAAAGCTGCAGATATTTTGTTCTGAGCATTCAAAAGCCCATACAGTGTGTAAGAGCATAACTTAATTATTTCATGAAACACGAGAGACAGAGCTGACAATAGACTTTTCGTTCTTGTATCGGGATAACTTGAATTTCTGCAGTCTAATCACATTTAAATGGATTTTATCTAAATAATAGCACTTTGTAATTAATTTACGAGGGTCATTAAGACACAAGAGATAAGAAAAAATAATTTACCATGATAATCACTTGGAAAGAATTTTATTTTTGAACATAATCTCCACCAATGTTGATGCACTTATCCGTTTATAAGCACCGTTTTATAAGCGCCCGAATTCCAGCTACATAAAATTCTTTGGGTTGCTGTCTCATCCACAGTAGACTTCGTGTTGAACGTCGTCACCATCTGCAAAGTGTTTGGCTTTAAGATGTTGTTTTAGTGGACCAAACAGATGGAAATCGCTCGGGGTTAAGTCTGATTGATCAGTGCTACAGCATCTACCTTACAGCTCAGACTTAGCTCCAAGCGATTTTCATCTAACGACGACGTTCAACCGAAGTTCTACTGTTGATGAGACAGCAATCCAAAGAATTTTTTGCAGCTGGAATTGGGGCGCTGATAAAACGATGGGTTAAGTGCATCAACATTGGTGGAGATTATGTTGAAAAATAAAATTGTTCAAAGTGATTATCATGGTAAATTATTTTTTTCTTATCTTCTGTGACTGACTTAATAACTTATCCTCGTATAAAATTCTGGTTTGGTTCCTATTTTTATTTTTTTATTTTCGTAATATTTTATTAATGCTGTAATGTATACAATAAGGTAAGCAAATAATTTGAAGGAAATTTCAAGAAATCTTACTTATTTGGGGAATTACGAGAAACTGAAAATTAAACTGCAGAAACTTGTGATTCATTTAGAGGAATATATGAAACTGAAAATTAAACTGCAGAAATTTGTATTTATTGATTAATTTAGAGCAATATGTGAAACTAAAAATTAAACTGCAGAAACTTGTGATTCATTCAGAGATATATTTTCGAGGATATTTTTATAATTTCGAGGAATATGTGACAGTGAAAATTAAACTGCAGAAATTTGTGATTCATTTAAAAAAATATGTGAAATTGAAAATTAAACTGCAGCGATTTGTGATTAATTTAGAGGAATATGTGAAACTGAAAATTAAACTGTAGAAATTTAGGATTCATTCAGAGGAATATGTGAAAATAAAAATTAAGCTGCAGAAATTTGTGATTAATTTAGAGAAATATGTGAAACTGAAAATTAAACTGCAGAAGTTTGTGATTCATTTAGAGGAATATGTGAAACTGCAAAATTACACGAAGGAAATCTATACTTGCAACTTCTTTCCACTTAAAAAAAGAATAAAATTCTCATGGAAAGTCATGTTTAACAATTCACGTAGAATCAAACGACATCTATTGTTATGTCAAGGTTTTTAACAAAACCTTAAAATTTAGGTTTATTTAATAAACTACATATGTTAAATAGTTTAAAAATGCTTGATAACTAAAATTATCATACTTCAGTTTCAAAGAATACAATACTGAACAATCAAGTTAGTTTTTTATCGAAATAATCAAATCTTAAAGATCTCTTTTAATAATAAGCAGACTAAATAATAGTTTCGTATCTTACTAAATTATACGCGATAGAACCAAAAAAATCAGAAGTAAACAAGAAGGATGTACAACTGCAGATGACAGGAAGATTTAAGCGCCAGCACAAAATGACACAAGATAGATATTCGGAGAGATAAACAAGATGCTTTATAAAACGCTAAAGTTTCAGTAGTTGAGGGAGCGATAAAAAATCTATTTGGTGTGGCTTAACGGGTCAAAATTACAGTAAAAGCTTTATTTGAGTTCAAAAGAAACCAAATAATTGCTTAGAGAAACGTCACCTCAATCCATTTAAATTGGATTACCGATTATCGGGGAAATCTTATCTAGCCTAGAATTGTTAAGAACTAGTTAATTTTTTTGAAGTAATTCTGTGGGATTTATCAAAGGTTGGTTATTTTTTTATGTTTTTAGATAGGTATAGTGGAGAGTAATAACTTGTTTGTAACCTATGGGGTAATGTTGGTATTATTTTTTGGTAAGTGACAAGATCTCATATGGCGAAAATGTCGTGTGTTGTTACCTCCAGTTACATACTCTTGACAATAATACCCGATACTATCTCTCTTTAACTCGGAAGAAGAACTTCTTCTGAAAAAGTATTTAAATGCATAATGAGACAAAAAATTCCAATTTTCAATTTCAAATAAAGTAGTGCTTAAACTTAGTATTTAATTTGTTTTCCTTTATGTGTATAATAAAGGCCATTTTTATAGACAACGTCTATTATTTGGTCATATTCATCTATAAATATTATAATTAGCATTCTAATCTTTTCATCTACATTACTTAAAAATTTGTGTCTTACATTCTTTCTATTTTCACCAAGGAAATTTTGATTTGCATGTTGATAGAAAATACATTTGGTATTATATAAAATAAATTGAACGCATCGCGTGAAATATAAAACTATAAATAAGCTCCAAAAATATCATTTCATTTTATTTTAAACTTGAAAATTTCCTTATACAATAAAAAATGTAGGAAAGCATCACCCACAGATGGATATAGTATGATAGGACAAAGTATCCTAATACCATTTGATTACCAACACTTTGAAGGGAATGATACACAAACTCAATGAAGCCGTAAGCCGCCTCTCTAGCACACAGAGACACGTTCTTTCCTGGTTAAGTTCATGTTCGGTAAATCTAATAACAGAGAGAGGGAAATTTATTTTCTTCTATTTCCTCTGAGCAAGGAAAATAACTCTTTGCCAAAACGGCGCTGTATCAAGATCGATGAATAAAGCTTGTGCTGCCAATTCAGTTTTGTAGAAATGCATTATGTCGAACTCTTCTTTATCATGCAAATATTTTACGGCATTTTCGCATGGATTTTAAACCGCGTCAAAGGATAAAGCATTTTAGTTGTCCCCTTTCAACGATGAAATTTTCATTCTTTGCGTAGGTGATAGAGAGTTACAGAGAATGCAAAGACACTTCATGAATTTATCTTCACAATCGTTCATGATTCAAATGGTACACGGGTAACGTATAAATCATGAATATAAGTTATTATATACAAGCCGCCTTTGGCGACCAGCTTGATCGCCAGAAATAAAATATCAACTGAATCTCTTATGCATAATTTTCTATTCATAGTTTCCTTTAAAAAGTAATTTTAAACTTCAAATTGCTATAGACGTTTAATCGGCGTTATTTTCGTGGCCTTGCACTTGTTATGTTCCTTATCCACACGCGCATACGCATTTGATTTCAACATTAAATTGGCGCGGCACGTTTTACGTCCAGCGGCATGCTAATTGGCTTAAAACACACTTATCAAAAGAATAAAAACATAGGAACGTTATTCTTTCAGTTGACTGGATTATTTCATTTTATACTTAATATTTTGAGGACTTCCTTTGCAGATTTTACAGAAAAATTAGTCATATAAAAGAAGAAAGTAAAATCCAGTTAGATAATTTTTTAGCTTTCAACAATAGAAGAGAAACACGCAAATAAATATTTCTTAAAGCAGTGAAGACGGTTTGAAATGCGTTGCAAGAATGAAAAGTATTGTTATAAATTATGCCAAAAAAATGTATTTTAAAAATTTATTAAAATTAGAGTAAACAATGTACGACAACTTAATTGATATCATTGAAAAGGTAAAGTTTTGTACTTTCAGATGATTTAAAAATAATTTAATTTAAATTTTAATTTAAATAATTTAATTTAAATAAATTCTAATTTAAATTTTTTGAAAAAACGCCCTCCGAAGTATGTTTGTGCCAAATTTCGCTGCTCTAAGCCTGGCCTGTAGAGCGCCAACACACAGACAGACACACACACTTTCCTTTATTATTAGTAGAGATCATTACTGGTGTTGTTACGTACGCAAAATATTGCTATCTGTTTTATCGTAAAACAAAAAGCAAGGTTTTTTGTGTACTTCTATACAGATGACCATACATATTAACCATTTTACATCCTATCACTTTACGAACAGTCAAATAATCTGAGATCTATGCATCTCTCATCTTTAATATTTTCGGTTTGTTTATGCTCCATAACAATTTACTTTCTTATAGAGAAAGACCATATATTTAACGGAGGGACTAATGATACTTATGGATGAATTTCCAAATAAAGACACTTCCTTAAGAAGAATTTAATGTAAAAAATAAATATGTATCTGGAAGCAAAGTAGACCCTTTGGATAGTAAATCAAGCAAGCCCTCAGGACAACAATAATAACAGTTCAGCACTTTGATATTTAGCAACACAAACAGTCAGCAAATAACTTAAAACGACAATAACAGCACTTTCAATAGCGCTCAGCTCACAAGCTTCCTAGCTCGGACTTCAGACAAAACTCCAAAGTCATTCCAGTCGATCCACCCCCGTGATCCAAGCGCGGTCCTTTTATACTATCACCAATAATCCGTGACGTCACATAGAATTTTCACGTCATTGGATCAGCACTACTCCCTCTGATCCAGGCGCGATCCTTATATACTCTCTCCGACAGGCCGTGACGTCACATGGACTTTTCTCGTGTATTCAAGCGTATTCCCTTTCCTAATAGAAATATCGAGAAAAGGGTTGCATTTTCTGGAATCATCTATTTGTCGCTAAGGTCGCCTAATTTGTCGCCAAGTCGCCAAAATGGTCGCCAAGGTCAGGGATCCCGGAACAGCCGCTACCGTCACTCCATGCTTATCCTTGTAAAACTCTCTTCCCAACCATAAGATTAACATTGCTGGGAAGCGACTTTCCATGTTTGTAACAATATTTACGCTTCAGTTAATGGTTTGAGCATAGATACTGCATTTGAGGCTTTGAAATTACCTTCTATGTGGAACTATGAATATTTAAAACATGATATCAATTTATCTCAAGCATGTTTTACAAAACATGCTTGATTGAGACTTGATTAAAAGTAATATTTAGAATGCTTATAAATAAACAGAAGTACGATTATTTAATCATGAATCAAAACTAGTGTTTAGGAAGATCACCAATACAATTTCTGAACAATTACTTCCAGTAACACAAAATCAGATTTATTATCTATCAGTCTTTGCTACAACTCACATTTCATTAAAAGACACAGTTACAGAGTTTTACTTCTTCATCTGCATAAAACAAATAATACAATAACAATTCTTCTGATTGAAGAAGGTTCGATTTCTTCGTCGGAAGAGCCCGTTGCTTTCATTCATGCTATAGCTAATTTTTCTAATGCAGTAATATCATTACTAGTAACAGTAGAAGAAAAGACAACAGAAGAGAAAGTGTGCTTACAGAGCATTACACAGATGAAAGTCTTTACTTCAGCTGATAAACTCATAAATGGATGTGACATTGTGTTTCGTTTGATACTTCTTCACTGAAATCAAATTTAATAAAACTTCATCGGTTGTTTCTTTGTCTTGTTAAGAATTCAAATGCACTGTGCAAATAGTTGTGTTTACTTACAAGTCAAATCTTTTTCTTTGTCTGGTAGCAGAAATATTGTTTAAATTCTGGAAGCAAATTTAAACATTAGGCGCCGCTCATTTAAAAATCGTTTTATTTTTTTTGATGCCAGGTATCCGACTGGTTTAAAATGATCAATGTTGAAATGATCAAATGAAAATGTTGCAATGTACATTATAATACTCACTACTCATTAATCATCTCTTTTGGTTATTTATATTGCAAAAAAACAATTATTTCGAATATAAAATCGTATAATCAATAATTAAAATTAAGTATTTTCCCACTTTTTTTTGAAAATTCAACGCCCTTCCGGTAGTATTAAATTTATAATTTAAATTTTTATTATTATTTTTCTCTTAATCTCCATACCATAGAACATCTTTTACGCACAAGTAGGTTTGGATTAATAATAATATTTTTTTATAAATCGCATAATCAAAATTCAGTATTTTTCCATTTTTTTCGAAAATTCAATCCCCTTGCGGCAGTATTAAATTTTGAATTTAAATTTTTTTATTATTTTTCTCTTAATCTCCATACCATAGAACATCTTTTCCGCATAGGTAGGTTTTAATTAATAATAATTTTTTTAAAAAAAACGTATAATCAAAATTAGGTATTTTTTCATTTTTTTCAGACATTCAACCCCCTTGCGGCGGTTCTTAACCTAAAATTTAACTGTTTATTTTATTTTTTCCATTTATATATATACCATAGAACATCTTTTCTGTATAGGTAGGATTTGAAATTCTGAAAAAAAATTTTTCGATCCACCCTATTGTACATATGTTTGTGGGCCGTCCTATTTGTTTGCAGTGTTTTTATTTCGTGTTTGATGTTGTTTTTAAGTTTCTGTTCTTTCATATTTGAATGTCGTTTTTCTTGGCTCTTGTCCCAGTTGGGCAAGTTTTATTGTAACCACATGATATTCTTCTTGGTTGTAAACATTTTTTTGTTCATCATGTACCTTATTTACGCCGAATCTGGCGTTGCTTGTATCAGTTTTTTATAACTCAATATGTGTTCTCTTTCCCCGACGGTTCTTATAGTATCTGACACCCTAACATTTAGGCCGGCTACCGTGAGTTATAAGAAAAAAAAATAAGAACGTAGTAAAGTTATGCATTACCTAACCTCTTCAGGCATTACTTTTTTAATGTGAAATGTTTTATTTTTATTTTACCAGGTGTTATTCTTCTTACTTTCTCGTATATGAAAATACAAGGAAAAAACGTTGCAATCGTCAAAAATATCCAACCTTGAGATTTTTTCAATGACCCTAAATATTTTAAACCTCATTGAACCTGAAACACCCCTTTTTGGAATAGTCTGTCAATTTGAGTGCGAAAACAATAGATCACATATAGAACCATCTAGCACAGGGCTGGGGAATCTTTCGCTCTCAGAAACTTTTTGTTCTGCTTAACCGCACGAGCAGAATCTTAAAGGTATTGTAATTATTATATTAGAGACAAGATATTATTTCAACTGATAAGGCCGCAGGTTTCCCATCCCTGCTACTATTTGCATGGACCTTAGCATGCATTCTCTACATCAAAATTACAAATATACAGGATGGTAATAAATTATTGGACCCATTTCAAAAATCCCCCTCACTCGTTCAACAACTTCATTTGAGACCGATGGTCGTCCAGCACCTTTCCTTTGATTCACATTTCCTGTGCCCTTAAATTGATCATACCAACGCTTGAAGGAGTTTTTATCGAGACTGACAATTTCGATACTCTAAGCTGAAACATCTTTGAACCGTTACAATTGATTCGCTTTCGTAGAGCCAGAGACGTGCCGTCTGCTGCAAGGTAGCCATTTTGAAACTTTCGATGGGAATCTCCAGCTGCGGTAAATTTAGAGCGTCTTAATGGCACAAACGAAACGGTAATGGACTGTTTAAACTAATCTTTCATTAAAAAAACTAAGTTGCTACCTTATATGTTTTTCTAAAATTTATTTTTGAAATGGGTCCAATAATTTATGACTACCCTGTATGTCAAATTTCAGACAAAATTCTTCAACCAAAGTCCTCCCGCCCTTGTGCAATTGAACACGATAAATCTAAATCTCCACAAGCTGCATGGATCAATTTAGGCACACTTTTTATAACGAGAGTTTTCGATATGTTTCAAATCTCTGACTGTACCCGTCGAAAGGTAGACTGTTCGTTTTCTTGTTAATGTATACTTGAAAATGATTACTGAAAACTGTAACAGGCTGGATAAATTAAACTTAGGTCGTGGTCTTCACACCAGCACTGTAAATCTTCATCAAATTTTGTAGGCCAATCAATCAAAGGAAATAGAATAAAGAGGGAGAGTAATTAAAGATTTCAGTGTTCTCTTGTTCCTAACAAGTATTTCATCAGAATTCCATAACGACGACTTTTTTTACAAATTTTTTTGCGTCAAAACCGACAATGGTAATTTGGCCATTTTCGATGTACCTTTTCTCAAAATCTGTCACGGATACATGTTTAACTTTTTTATGCAAGTAAAATAAACCTTTCTTATTTTACTGAAATAAGCATTTGGTTAATTTTTTATAAATTTTCGAAATGTTTAATTAGACATACTGAAATTTTACCCTATTTTGACAATAAAAATTGCAAAAATAATTTTTTAGTTTTCTTTACAAAAGATCATTTCAGTAAAATGAGAAAGGTATACTTTACTTGTATAAAAAGTTTCAAACATGTATCTATAATAGAGGTTGAGAAAAGGTTTATCGAAAATGACCAAATTAGGTCGTCGGTTTTGACAAAAAATATTTGTAAAAAAAAAGTTTAGAATTTTTTAACAAACCAATTTCAGTATAATGACAAATATGTACTTTACTCGTATAAAAAAATTCTTACATATATCTATAATAGAGGTTGAGAAAAAGGCTTATCGAAAATGGCCAAATTACGTCGTCAGTTTTGACAAAAAATATTTGTAAAAAAAAGTTTAGAATTTTTTAACAATCCAATTTCAGTATAATGAGAAATATGTACTTTATTTGTATAAAAATTTCAAGCTTGAATCTATAACAGATTTTGAGAAAAGGTACTTAGATTTGGCTAATTTAACACTGCTGGAATAGGGGTTAACAACACCCCTTAAACATCCTCAATAACGTTATCCTCAAAGAAAAAATGCACAATTAACCCGCACACTGACAAATTACTCTAAACAGTCAACATCTGGCAAATTTACATATTTTAGAGAAATAATGGGAAAAAAAGAGAGCTTATAAAAAACGTATACTTCTATTTAAGAAATACTTTCAACAAACAAAGCTTTATTGGCATTCACAATTTGCTGCCCTTTCGAATTCTGGATAAAATGCATTAAGAATATCAAAAGCAAAGAAATGTAGTCAAGAGAGAAATAGCAAAGGAAACATTTAGGAAAGGGATTCTGATGCATGTGGCACAAATTCATAGTTACAAGTGGAAAAATTTCTCTAAAATAAGTAACAAGATACTAACTATGCTTTAAAAATTTCCATTTTTTAAATCTAATGTAGCAGTTTCGAAGGAAGATATACTAAATACAAAAAATGTCCAGCTTTCCAAAAATAGAAGGAAATAAGAAAATTTGCATGGTTTTTGTGAGAAACAGAATGAAATTTTAAGTCCCGAAACGATATGTCATTTGTTATTCACCTATTAAAGCAATGGAAACGAAAAAATGGTTCAAAAATAGAATTTGGTCAAGTAAAAAAAGAAAAAAAGCAAGAAAAAGGCGTGTACTATTTTTTGCTTCAGTTCTTTACCTTCTTTATTTTATACATGAAAGAAAATTCTTACCGGTTGCTTACAAAATACCATCCATATTCCAAAGACCAATGTAGAAAGGTATGAAACAAGCAAACAAAACAAATGCTGAAGAAAGCATTTCAATTCACCGAATTAAAATCTGAGAAAATAAAATAATCAATTCTATAATCTTTTATTTTATTTCGAATAAGTCAGTTTCGTATTTGTTGATGCAATACGAAAATTAATCAGAAAATTCTACTCCCACACAGTTTGACACGGCCCTTTCCTTTCAAATCCAACCATGCTTTTCGAATTGCAGATGAATACAACTTTTGATCAGTTATCGTTTCTAAAGTAGTAATTATCTGTATGTCTGAAACTAGCAATAAAACACATTATTTTGTTTACAAATATTATTATTAAGGTGATTTTTAAACGCTTTTACTAAGTTCGAAAAGTTTCATGTAATGTTTCATGTTTGTATGTAAGGTTGAAATTTTGTGAACGAATTTTCACTCACTTCTTAACGCACTAGAGTTCTGAAATTTTGTATATTTATTGGGTCTTGATGGCAATGCATTATTTTAATAATTTTAGAGCTCTCAATATCCAATTTAAAAAAATCCCAAAATTACGTTTGCACTCGGTATGTTTCAGTAGCGCCATCTATAGTATTTTTGACAACTAAAATACTTTATACAGCAATTTAAATGTTTCAACAAAAATAAGTATATCTTATTATAGAAATTTTCAATAAAATAATTATTGGAATCAGTTCATGAAAAATTAATTCTAAGATCCAAAATATTTACAATGCTGAATTATGACATAAATTAAAGACTAAACACTAGGAAATAATAAATATAAAAAAACGCTTTTGCCAATGCATTAAAAAAGAAAAATAACAATTTTTCTCAAAAATCTGGAGGTCAAAACAAAAATCGTAAATGCGTGAGGCGCTGAAAACAGTAGGAGAAAGATATAAAACCACAATGATTTTCGTAAGAAATGAAATGTTATTAAAACTTCATCATATAAAATATATTATAAATGTGATTATAATTCTAATTTACTTACAGCTTTTCTACCTGCGCCTCACGATTTTCCGATTTTTGTTTTGACCTCCAGATTTTTGAGAGAAATTATTATTTTTCTTTTTTAATGCATTGGTAAAAGCGTTTTTTATATTTATTATTCGAAATATAAAATCCTCTATTACATTTTTATTTGGTTTCTTTCAGTTTCAACAAATTGATTTTCGTGTTTTTCAGGTTTGTTATGTTGTTAAAAATGCAACGTTTACAAAAAATTCTTACAAAAGAATTTTCTCGGAGATTTCCGGTAAAAAGCATTATTCATAAATAGTATCGAATATTATATTTTGAAGTCAAGCACCCAAATGAAATTTATTTGATACAATGAATATCGTGGGAAGAAAAGTTATTATAACGGTTTGATTAATTTATTAAAAGCATTTAAAAATTCATTTTTAATAACAATGAATAAAAAGAGATATTGCAATTCACACAAAATTAAATGTTCTACGTAAATATTTGAGTAAATCAAAATCCTTTTATTAGACGCAGAGTCATTTCGAGTTCCATACCGAAAAACAAGCTGTTTTATTATTTTTTTATGCAAAGAGAAATTAACAAAAGATGTAAAAGTCTCGTATTTTAGAAAATTCAGATTTTATTTTTTGGAAATCTGAATTTCTTATTGATTCGTTAATAATTTTATCTAAAAAAGATTTTAATCCATTTGTAGCTAGGTGTTTTCCTTTTTGGGTTCAACAGAAAAAACAGACGTCTGCTTTTTTCTGAATTTCGCTTTTCATCCATCCCCCTTTTGGGAAATAACATTGCGCATGAAGTCAATCCACATCCAGACGGCAAATGTGTTTATATATATCATATAACGATTGTTGGCATTAACTGATATACATTCCCAGAGTCTCTTGAGTAGATACAAAGCCTAGTAGTGTCAAACCACGCGATAAATTCAATAAGTATGTCATTTATCACACTGTTTAACCTTTTCGAGGATGTAAAATAGATTCCAGAATGAAATCGACGCGGCTTACTTGGCTACACATGAAATTACTTTATCAGACAGGCACGACTTCATTGGTATGAAAAATTTGGATGATTTGTCTCTACGAGATGTTGCATATATATATATATATATATATATTATTTCATTCAAATTCTTGGTCTATCATAATGTTCGGGGTAAAGGACAGTGCTTTTAGTTTTATGTCAGCACTGTTCGCAGAAAACGTTATGATTTCTCTAATTTTTTAGCGGTTCGTATAGATTTTACTTACCCTGATGAGCATCTATACGCTTTTACCGATTAACTACAGTCTTTCTATTTAATTTCAACATTGATTGATTTTCATGACATTGATATATATATATATATATATATATATATATAACAAATAAGAAAAAATCATAATAAAATTGTAAAAGTAGCATAATCAGCATACACATTCATAATACAACATGTCAAGAAAAAAATCTGCGGGAAGAAAATGCCGAGAGTTCTTATAGAGAGAAAATAAACAAAAGGTGTATATATATAAAAGAGGAAGATAATATAAAATAATATAAAACACAAACGCAACGAATGCGCAATAATGCTGCAATTCAAGAAGATTTGGGGAAAATATATCAATGTCATGAAAATCAATCAATGTTGAAATTAAATGGAAAGACTGTAGTTTATTGGTAAAAGCGTATAGATGCTCATCAAGGTGAGTAAAATCGATAGGAATCGCTAAAAAATTAGAGAAATCATAATGCTTTAAGCGAACAGTGCTAACATAAAGCTAAAAACACTGTTCTTTACCCCGAACATTACGATAGACCAAGAATTGGAATGAAATACCAAATATTAGAAATAATTTTACGAACCTAAGACTGAGTGATGCAGCCAACGGGAGACGTGGCAAAGGAATGAACCTAACGCGTCATGTAGGGTCCGGAAGTTTACGAAATATCAATTTCGTAAACATCCGGACATCCATTCCCAAAACATCCATCCATAAACATCCATTCCCTGCACGACGCGTTAGGTTCATTCCTTTGTCACGTCTCCCGTTGGCTGCATCCCTCAGTCTTAGGTTCGTAAAATTATTTCTGATATTTGGTATTTCATTCCAATTCTAGGGCTACCATAATGTTCGGGGTAAAGGACAATGTTTTTAGCTTTGTGCTAGGATTGTTCGCAGAAAACGTTATGATTTCTCTAAATTTTTAGCGGTTCGTATCGATTTTACTTACCCTGATGAGCATCTATACGCTTTTACCGATAAACTACAGTCTTTCCATTTAATTTCAACATTGATTGATCTTCATGATATATATATATACACACATAAAACAAATAAGAAACAATCATAACAAAATTGTAAAAGCAACATAATCAACATAAACATTCATAAAACAAAATGTCAATAAAAAAATTGATTGATTGATTTTTATGACATTGATATATATATATATATATATATATATATATATATATATATCAAGCCCGGATTTTACTATATTACAATTCGCTATTTTTTCACAGTCATATTAAAAAAAAAACATTCGATTATTTTCATGACTTAAATTAAAAAATCGGTGTTGTTTCAGTGAGAGAAAAAAAATTTCAGAAATATATAATGCTTTCCGAAATATCGTCAAAAGTTCCTAAATTCATCTAACATGGGAAACGCCATTTTTCAAAACCCTATATCTCTCGAAATTATCATCACAACTATATAAAAATTTATGGGGAGGCTAATTTCATAACGGGGAGTCGATTCAGCGAAAATATTGATAGGCGTAATGGGAAAATCCCAAGATATTTGTTAATTAACTCGGTTAATCAGTTTTTTAATCTGAATAAACTTGTCCTCTTGAGCCATTAACATTGGCCCTAGTTTGTGAAGATGAGATAATATATACCAGAATTACAGAGGTGTCCCATTCATTTCGTTGACGACTGTACATAAAAAAATCGTTTTATGGAACAAGAGAATCGACTTTTGATTCTTGTTTCCGGAGAACTTCAATTCGTGCAGTCACAGTTTTATCACGGCACAAAAATTAGAAGTATCTCACGTTCGTAGACTAAATGGTTTTAATAAATGTTTGTGAAGTTAGAATCTTACTGCATGATGATATTTTTAGAGAACTTTATTATATTCTTTATATGACTCTCTTGAGCAACGTAAAAGCCCCAGGACAGAATTACTCGATCTCAGTACGATCCAATTCTTCCAGAAAAAAGCGAAATCAGCTATTTACGATTCCCTTGATATGTTCGTAATATGATCAGAAAAAAAACCTGGAAATTCAGCGGCTTTTATTTGAAGGCTCTTCTTTTTGTTAGTGGGCAAAATCATAAAGTCTAAATTGTGATGTTTTATGTTTCATGTTGAAGAAAAAGAGTGTGTAAATTATAGAAAAATTAATTCTTAAATTTCTTTTTCATAAAAGAAAATGAAAAATTAATTAAAATAAATATTTGTTTAGATTACTTTCTTAAAAATTCTGCATATTTTTTTCTGCGAAAACTGGTGAAAAATTGTAAATACTTGTATCCGCAACTAATAAAACGAGTTTACTCATTCAATTAGTTTCCATTTTTCTCCTCACATTCGTTTATCTTCCTTACTTTGGGGAATTTTACTAGCGTCAGTACTTTCTCATTCTGTATCTAGCATAAGTTATTGGGCAATATAAGGATGCTCAGTTTAGTTTAGTAATTTTGAACCGCGGTCAGATGACGAGGACGCTTGAAAGTCTTGATATTTCTGCTTCTAGTAGAGATAAAATAATAATTTCAGCATTTTCTGGTAGCTTCTTTTTGTCGGTTAGCCAAGGTCGGGGTTCATTTGCTTGGCTTCCAGTAAAATATCTGTAAAACTCTCTTTCTTGCCATAAGATTAGCATGTTAGGGAAACAACTTTACAGCTACGCGACAGTATTAGGAAAGAAGGAAAGGGAATTCAGGCTCATTTTTCTAGAAGTTTACCAAAATATTTTAAAAATATTTAATTGAACAAAGGAAAATTGTATTTTTCTATTTATATTGATAACTTTCATTTTGTATAGAACTCGAAACGATTTTTTTTATATTTACTTTTAATTAAATTAACTGATTTCCTAGAAAAGTATTCTTTTTACTCACAAAATCACCTGAAATATTAACATGTAAATCACTTGATTTTTCTCAATTTTCTTTACATTAGTTTCATATAAGAAACGACATTACATTCAAAGAAAAAAAAAGAAATTGATCATCTACAAACATTTTATTTTATACCTTGAAAAAAATTAAAAATTTTATAAAGATAACTGCAACAGGTTATGGATTGAAAATTATGATATTCCTTATATTTATTCTTCTTGATAATGAAAATTTTATTCTTTCTTGAAAATTATATTCTGTCATTCTTTATTGTAAGTTTTATTCATACATTTAATAAAACAGTGCAGGAAAATGTCTTCTGAAAGATATGCAATTTTTGAAAAACGTAGTTATGAATTTATAATAAAATAGAAAACTATGTTATTTGTAAAATCCAAATTCATATCATTTGAGTTGAATTAAATAAAACTTAACTATACCGTGAATAAAACTTAAATATACCGTAAAACTTAACTGACCGTGAATGAGTTTTTAGTTTTTCTGATATATTTAATAAAAATATTAATTCATGCAGCTGCATTTTTTAAAAAGATTTTAACAGCTTTTCTCTAACGACACATGAAATTTTTATTTGATGGTTTTAACAAACCAGCTATGTGACAATACAAAAATAAAAGCATGCATTGAGTATACCGCCCTGATGATTGTTATAGGATTTGCTCAGCAAGGGGTTCACAGGTTGTACAAGCTGATTTGACTCTTCGCTGCCATGGGTTAACCTGTCTCCAGCGATTGTAAAGGATTCTCTCATGTATCCGGTCTGCCATTGTGGGACTGCCTCAAGCAGGTTACTGGCTCAGTATGATTGTAAAGGATTTGTTCTCGCATGAGTTACCCGCCAAGTTTCGAAGATCTTATCGCTCCTGCATAGTTACCTGCTCCAGCGATTGTAAAGGATTTGCTCTCAAGCATGGGTTACCTGCTCCAGCGATTGTAAAGGATTTGCTCTCAAGCATGGGTTGGATTGGCAAAATTAATACTGTACGTGCTGTGTATGACTAAAATAGGTAATAAAGAAAATAAAGCTATCGTTCGTTCTTTTCTTTCTATTTTACATTTGTAAATGCATTTGACATTTAAAAAGAACTGCGCAATTTCAACAAGCAATTTTCATTCTTTAATTTCAAGCGAACTGGCACACACTATATTCATATAACTTCAATTACCAGAATTCTGAAGAATTGTGGTCTAATTAACTAGACGGAATCTCATAATTTTTGTCCGAAATGGGCTGCAAAAATCTTACCCATGAAAGCAAAGATATTGATCTACGAAACGTAGGAAGCCCGAAACAGTTTTATCTAACAATGTTACGGCTGAGCATGTTCATTGATAAAAAATGAAGTCTTAGCACTTTGCACTCTTATGTCGAGTCAGACTCGACATTCTCAATGATGCATGCTTTATACATTCTTGTTGGATAGCGCTTATTATAAAACCATATAATAACAAAAATGCACAGACTAATTTTCAGGAATTGAAACAAATTAATAACAATATTTTTCAACTTCTTTAAGTGCTAAATCAATCCTTACACTTACACGTGTATAACCCTCTGACACAAAACGAGGCGGTTTAAAAATTTCCCTTTAACAGCGAAGGAGGCCGGTCTGAGGCGGTTGGCTTCTTTTGAGAGGAGGTGGGGTTCTGAGATCGCTTAGGAGACAAGCGCGGTAGAGGCGATCTAATTATCCCTGCAAACTGCAGCCCTTTTTCGTGTGCCTTAAGGGAAAGTTATAGCAGGGGTGGGATGGTAAATGACCACCCAGGTTAGGAGAGTCCAATTCATGTCGCTTCCTCCCAAAAGGTCCCGGTTTTAAAGGAGCTAGAAGAAAAAAGTCGCCTCGGGTTTAAAGAGATAATTATGCATCTTGTTTGTTTCGGAGTGCAAATGGTTAACCTTATTCCAATCTATTGCAGGGGTTCCCCAACTTTTTCTCTCGCGAACCCTTTTAATTAGTCTTTATATTTCCGCTTACTGTCATTTTCTTCCCCACCATCAACAACCATCCGTCTATGTTAGGTATGTTACTACTCTAAAATCGTAGTTTTCATGAAAATTTTCGAAATTTTTTTTATTATTTCCTATTAAAGCCCATACATTTAGGATTCCAAAAATGGTTTACTTTAGTTTCTTCGATAGTTAGAAGCAAAGTTATTGCCCAAATTATAAACCAGATGTGAAACCGGAAATAAGCCATAGAATTGTAAGCAACGCATCTAATCAGCTATTTCTTGACTCTTAAACAATGTGAATGAAGAATTTACTTTTTAAATATAGAATTAAATTCTATTTATTTATTTATTTATTAATGTTTTACACGTATCTGGCAACTGTTTCTCTACTTACGATATATTTTGCCTGAAGAAAATTTCGCTCACTCTTAACACTGTTATTAGGTACAAAGATAGCAGTTTTATTATTCAACTCAGGCGATATAGGGCTGATACCTTTATGTAAACATCTTAATGTAAAACTTGAAGTAGAAATTATTAAAAAAAACTACATATAAATTGAGAGAATTAAGAAATCCAAGCGACAAGTAAAACCAGAAACAAAATTATCAAGACGAAAATTAAAACCTAAAAGAAAATCAAAATTAATTAAAAATTAGATCAAAGAAGGCTTAACTTACAAATATTGTAAATTTTAAGTTGTAAAAATATGTATAAAATTTTTTGTGGGACTTGGAAAATCTTTATTTGCGTTTTCTGGAAAACTGGTTTTTTTCTGTATTGCGATAAATCTCATTTCTTAAAAACTTTTCAATATTTTCAAATGAAATTTTACCACCATGTTCTATACGTTTGTAGATACGTTGTAAACCTCAAATATTGCTTGAAAGTGTATAATGTTTTATTTTAGAGCTGTTTTAATTTGAAAAATTGATAATTTTTTCTTGTAAGAACCTGTTGCGAGTACAAACTTTTGTATATCTCAGTAACTTTAAGTGGTACTTTAAATATTCTGTTTCACGACACAGGTAAATATAGAAAAAATATATTATTGAAAGAAAAAGTGAATTACATGCATTAGAATTTGCTATAGGAAGTTTGGCTTGAACGTCAATTTTTACTGAATTTTGATCAAAAATGGTCAAAATTTCGAAAAAAAAAATGTTCGTCAAAATGGCATTTGAACTCATAGTTTTATACACTATTATAACCGAAAACATAAGCGTTCAATAAAAATGTACTTTTCTTCAAAAAAAAAGTGCTCCGAAGGTAGGCACATACCTTGAAGTTTTTATCAATGACGTTAAGAGATTAGGTTAAGCTTAAGAATCAAATGACTCGAATTAATAACATTTGCTGGACTTTTTTTGACATTTTATTTCACTTTTAAAATAGTATTAGTTCAACGCCAATATATCCATAATCAGTATTGTAATAAATTTGCATTAACCTATAGGTATAGCTGAAAATTACACTCTGTAATAATCAACTATTCAAGTGGTATAGTTATTAAATACCAAGTATTAATTTGGAAAACAAAATTCTGCAACTTTTTAAATTCCTTATGTTTCCTTTTTTCCGCCATTGCCAACCTTGATTTCACGAACCCTCAGTGCAACGCGTACTACAGGTTGGGATCCTCGGATCCACTTGAACATTATTTTTATGAGGAAAAAATAATTATACTCTTACAAACATTATAAGTCGCTTCCCAGCAATGTGAATCTTATGGTTGGGAAGAGAGTTTTACAGGGATAAGTATGGGATGACTGACAGCAGTCACGTCTGGTCCCTGACCTTGGCGGAAAACTTGGCGACCATCTTGGCGACAAATTTGGCGACGAAATATGGGATCTCAAAGGTGCTGGAATCTTCTCGATTTCTCTATTAGGAGAGAAGATACGCTTGGATGTACTAGATCATTCCATGTGACGTTACGGCCTGTCGGGAAACTATATAAGGAGAGCGCTTGGATGATGGAGTGTGTGTGGATCGACTGGGATCGCCTTGGAGCGAGAACGTCTTTGGAATTCTATCCGCTGTGCGAACTAGTAAGCTGTTAGACGCCGAGCGGTAGTAGTGTTGATCCATTGGGAACGACTTTACAGTTTCGTCTGCCGTGCGAGTTAGGAAGCTGGTGAGCTGAGCGCTATTGAAAGTGCTGTTATTGTCGTTATTAGTTATTTGCTGACTATTTGTGTTGCTAAACATCAAAGTGCTGAACTGTTATTACACGTGAATTGTTGTCTATTTACATTGCTAAACTGTGCAAGAACTATTGTTTCCTGTACCTGTGCTACGTGTTTTCCTGCATATTTGTGAATAAATCTTCATTTTCCATTATTCTGCGTGTTGGACTGTTTACACCACACACCCACTGAAAGATTATTGTAACACTACTGTGCAATTAAACATAAATAATGGTACAGTCTCCTGTTGTTTCTCCTAAGGTCTTGGTTGTACTTCTGAGTATCGCTGGTCAAAAAGAAATTTTGGTCGCAGAATAATCCCAATGCTTGAAAGCAAAAACGTTCATGACTTTCATGGAAAGGTTCACATCTGTCGACAGTTTAAACGTCAAATTCGAAACCATTACTTTTCTGCATTAATGTATTGATTTCAGACAAGAGTAATAAAATTTCTCTCCCTTCAAAATCAATAGAATCCCAGTCAACGGACTTATTGAACACTCATTTGATTCTACGTCTGCTCAAATTGAATTTCATGTTCAAGTTTTGCGTAGATTATTTTTAAATTTAGATCTTTATGTTATTATTAGCTCCAATTTTAATGCTTTCCTTTTTTGTTAGTTTTAGTACTGTTATTTTATTATTAGTCATTTTTGTTCTTACGCTGTATAATTTGGACATAGGTATCCGTGTGATTTTTTGTGTTTTTATTTCTTCCTTTGATATAAGCCAGATTTAATGTGTTACTTGTCTATTATCCTTCCCAATGTTAAGCTACCATTTTGTTTCTTGCCAATTTCATATCAAGTGTATTGTAATGTGTTGTTTCTCATACCATAACTAATCACTATTCATCATTTCAAAATTCAATCTTGCCCTTTGGCCCTGTAAATCCATAACTACTTTTTTTGTAAATACTCGTACCTGTTTACTAGCCGCAACTGTGTTTTTTGATTTGTTGTTTGGTACCGTTTTAATTTGTGGCTTCCTATATTCTTTTTTCCCTTATTCTTATTTTCCTTATCATTTTTATTATTTTAATATTATTTGGTTATTATTCAAGAAATTGTGTATTGGACAGCTTGAAATTATGTATAGGAAAATTTGAAAATGTGGTATGAAATTGTGTATGGGTTGATTTAGCCTTTTTCTTGTGATGCAGTGTGTTGCATGTTTAGGTTTTAACTTGTCGCTTCCTTTATATATATTTTTCTTTATTTTCCTTGTGATTGTATTTTAATTTATGTCATTTGGTAATTAATCAAGATTTTGTGTTTAGGAAAGTTTGAAAGTGCGTTTAGGAATTTGAAATTGTGAGAAATTGTTTTGGTTATTTTAACCTTTTTTCCTATGAAGCAGTGTAACTTGTGAAGAAATTTTGTACTCGAATTTGCTGGCCTTCTTCGGAACTGTCAATGGCTCGAAATTTGTATGTCCATAAGGACGTACAAATAATCAATATCAATCAACAAATCAATCAAATAATCAATCAAAAAATATCGAGGTCAAATTACTAGTTATCTACCCCTTATGGCCAGATTGTGTACAACTATAATCATCCAAGAAAGCTTGTGTACGGGAGCACGGTTTGCATTTCCGTCTATGTATACCCATTCAACTGAGCTCGGGGGTATACAGATGCGTTAATGTTAATGTTGAGAAATGTTCTAAAATTTAAAAATGCATAAAATTTGTTCTTTGAAGAACCAAACACTCTCTCAGACATTGCAGCTTCAAGCACGAATACAAGTCGTGGTTTTGAGACTTGAAATCATGATCATGATGGATATGATGCCATGAGGTATTTACGAAGAGATAATAGCAAAGCACTAAAGTCGAGTTAGTATACGAAAATTTAAAAAATAATAAAAAAATTGAACGTAGTATGATTGATACCCAATACAGATATTATTTTCTATCAATAACTAAAAGTAACACCGGAGGAATTTATGAAACAGAAAATAGCAATCTCAAATCGCTATTCTCTGAACTCGACAAGAAAGCAATCTGTATTACAAACTAAAACAATATTTCTGGAGACTTGTTAAGATGTTATCAATTATGAGGAAACATCCCATCTCAAAATCTTACGAATTTGACATCATCACTTTCAAAGTCATTTCGGCCCCATTCATGTTTATAAAAGAAACATCTCAACTCAAAATTTTACGAATTCGACATCACCAATTTCAAAGTCATTTCGGCCCCATTCATGTTTATAAAAGAAACATCCCATCTCAAAGTCTTACGAATTTGACATCATCCACTTCGATGTCCAGTCCCTTTAAGTTTATAAGAGAAACAACTCATCTCAAAATCTTAGAAATTGAATAGCTCTTTTTTCTCTTAAGCTTCAAGTAATTAAAGTTTAGTTTGATAAGAGTTTGATTTGCATGATAATTTTGGATTATGTGGTTACTGGAAACCATTATATGAATTAAACTATTCTTAGGTGTTTTAATGAATTTCGGAATTTCAGATATTATAACGGTACAAAATGGTGCGCAGATTTTGCCACAAACATTAAAGGAATTAACGAGATTTTCACACAAATGTATGCTTTAATTGCATACAATAAGAACGCATCATTAATGTAAGACATTGGTGCAAGTTTCCCGACGAATAATCTGTCTAATTAATGTTTCAGCAATCGATTGCAATTATTAGTTACGTTAAAATAGAAGAATTACATGTGTCCGGACACATTAAAAGCAATCAGTAGCAATATTTTAAACGTCTAATTTCAACCCATTTCCTCAATGTTTGCGAATTAGCATGGAAATGGGTACTTAACATGAATTTACCCGGGATATATATTCATGTATTCTTAGAAGCATCGTGTGATCAATCTGAGAAAATGAGACGGCTTCATATTCATTTCTTGGAGCTATATATGTGGAGAATTATCTTAAATGTTAATTTGAAGACTATTCTTTTCGCTACATGTACCTTTAAGCAAAACTGGATCAGTTTTTCTCCAGCTTCTGTGTAATCAGAAAATAATTTTTAATTATAGCAGTTTCAATAGAAAATTGAAAAATAATAAATGAGCACACAAGGCGACGCATTTTAACATTTTTTTTGTTTTAGACACACACCGAACAGACTATCCAAACGGGTGTGGGCGGGGAGACAAGAAGTTAAATTTATTTTACACGCTATGCCTGGAACAGGAGCAGTGAATTAAAACAGATTGAGTTATAAAACACAGTTGTTCACCCACACAAGTGGGGAGAAAGACTGGTCACAAATGCTCAACCCTCCTGGTATGGGGAGTACTTGATTACAATGGAAATGCTCTCACTTAATATTATATTAAACCACAAGTAGAAACAAAAACTACCGCATACATAAAATGCTAAAAATCTGTTAGGGAAAAGAAGAAGCGGATAATAGAATAAAAGCAAATGATATAACCAAGAATAATTTACAGTAAAAAAAAATAAGAAAAGTGAAAGATAAAAATCTAAGACCAATTATTAAAACACTAAATAACACTTCCATAATAACAGGAGTAGCATAGCCCTCTGGACACAGAGCTATGAATACAGATTTAAACACCCTAAAAAAAATCAGATCAGCAATAAATTCAAACCTTAACACAAGCAAAAAAATCGATAAGAACACTCCATACCATGTCAGCCAAGTCAAAAACACTTTCTTAAAAATTGTGGTCTATGCTAAAAACCATCATCATCCCTTTCACTTCAACAGAGGGATCCCTAGATGATAGACCCAACAGATCTGGTAGTCACGCATTTTAACATGATAATTCTTGTAGGTTGGATAATATGTAGGGAGTCACTCAAGTCCTTCTAACCTACATTATCTTGAGAAAGGCGACAACTATTGCCTCAAACTTGGTGTCTAGGTACAGTAAAGTGACCATGTGCTACACGGCGAGATCGGTTTTAGCCCCACCTGGTGGCAAACAGCGGAGTTAGCGTTCATATCTCGGAAATGATTCAAGATACGGGGACAAAGTCAGTTACAAAACTGTAGAGCGTCTTCGATTCTGTTCGGAGAGACACTTACATAGAACAGATAACATAATGTTTAGAACAAAGCGTGTAAAACGAGCATTTGTTTGGTCACGATTTTCCAAAGTGTCACCTGATATGTTACAAAATTGACATACATAGCTGACGGAGAGCATTTCGAACACCGAAAATAGAAGTATCTGCTGATAACTAATTGTTCAGTTTTCTTTCTAACGCTTTTCTGGCGCAAGAGCGTTGGAATTCGCGACCAAAAAAATTCACGTTCTATACGTTTTGTTCTTAGCATTATTGTACTCAGGCTGTGTTTTCGTACTAAATCAAAGACGCTCTACAATTTCATATTGGAATATTCTCCTCTTATCTTGTACCGTTTTCGAGATAGGAAAGATAATTCCGTTGTTTGTCGCCAGGTGGCGCTGTAACCTATCTCACCGTGTAGAGCATGGTGTTTTTACTATACCTGGATACCAAGTTTGTGGCAATAGTTGTCGCCGTTCTCAAATTCATGTGAGGTAGATTGACTTTAGTGGATATCCTATATATAACTTCGTGAATCGACATGTATTATGCAAAATTTTTCGCAATGCTCTACAGGTCATATTTTTCGACCTAAAGCTACCAAATTTGTCAGATACTAACTTCTTGGTAAGTTGGTTAGTTGAGGCTTTCTGGTGCAAAAGCCAAGCTTGGTCGTGTTGGCGAAATATGGCCATATATATGGTGAAAAGAATAAAAGTTGGACTTCTTGGATAGTAAATGATCACTAAGTGAGGCTTTTTTTGAATATTTAGTTAAAAATTAATTGATATTTTAACGTCTTTCTTCAACTATTTTGAAACTTTTTTTTGCGTATAAACAATTAAAAGAATCAGCATTTCAGTTATTTGAATTTTGTTTCCGTGCAGTTTATTTCTTCTAATTTCAATTAGACGTTTGAAAATATTTTTAAGTATATTTCGAAATAATACTTTTCATTGTTTTAGTTACTACATTTTTACATACGTGCGTTTAAGCATTATAAGATACATTTTCTTCTGTACACGGTATCGTTACTATGCAATGAAGAGTAAGTTTTTAAAAATAATATAATGGCAGGCTAATCAAGCATAAAACATTGTCATGCTACGATTTTTCTGATTAGAGGCTCGAATATCCTTTCAATTTTTTAACCGCTTAAGAAGCGAATTATTTTGAATCCTACTGCATTTAGAACGAGTTAACTCGGGTTATGTTCTGAAGCAGTTAAAGAACCAACTCCTGTGTCTGATTCCCGTGGAGTGTGTTCGCATTCATTTGAAACTCGCCAAATGCGCCAAGTCAATTTAAAATTTGATTCCACTATGCATGTTGAAAATGAAAATATTCAGTCTTCTAGTTTGCAACTTCATAACATGATAATGTTGAACGCTTGATTTGTCGGTTTTTATATTAACCCTTTCAAGTTCACTACATGTTTCGTTCTGAAATTACTAAAAGTATTTCAAAAATGAGTATTAGACAAGCAGCTGATCATAAATATGTAAAGGAAAAAAAATTAGCGTTTTTTATTTTCAAGAAATTTGTGGTTTCACAGTGAAACCAATGAACCGTAACGGACTACTTTACTTCCGCATAAATTATTTATTTATTTGAAGAAAAGCACACAAGCGAGAAAACTCCACTTACAGAGTGCTATAAACAACAAACACACAAAGAACAAAAGCCACAACGAGTAAATAAAAAAACGCGCTAGAAAATAAAAAGTTGAACACAGAGAAAACACAAAATCATAAAAGTTTTGCAAACGCATATATAATTAGAAACGAAAGCACATAAACACGAAAACATTAAAACACACTATGATTCTAAAAGTCGTATTTTTTTTTTTTTAAGTAAAAGGCATTTCTAAAAGGCAAGTGTTAAAAAGTTAAAACACACAAGCACCAACCCCTCTAAAAACACACCAGTAGTTTAAACTTTTAAAGACGAAAATACACACTCGAGATAAAAAAAATAAATTGCAATATCATCAAAATGCTATTTAAATTATATATTCATTTTATAAGTATACGTGAGTATTCAGGATATTCAACCTTCATAAAATTCAATATTACTTTTGAAGATACAATTTTAAAAAATATATTCATTTGTGCAAGAACCCTCATCATTTTGTTTCTCTTAGAGATCAAAAGCAAATTAGCTCTTGCAATGCCGATATCTTTGTGAATACTAACGTTATTGAACTGGAATTTTTATATAGGTTGGCGTATCTAATAAATTAACGAAACGTTTCGCCCATGCGCAGGAAAAAAATGCTAAATGTGTGGTTTCACTGCGAAACCAATGAACGCGAAAAGGTCAACTAGCCGCTTTTGGTGACCAGCTGTTTGACCTGCAGTTATGCTAGAAACTTGGAGAATTGGCGGTTGTAGAAGCTGAGGGAGTCTGAGGAATTGGTTGTTTTGCGATATATTTCGAAAATTGTCGAAATGGAGGGTGGTGGATGGCAGGCGACCATTGATGACCTATCTAGCTGACGTAATCTTCCATATGGTATAAATTGCCGAAATCGGTCCAGTGGTTGGGGCTGAAGGGCCGTCTCATGATTTTGTCAATTACTTTCAATATATACAGGCTTCAGAAAGATCTTAAATATAGCAACTATAACGTGCACATATAAATGTATGTTAAATATGCATAACTGAAACAGCGCGAGTTCGTATAAATGCAAGTCAATCTAAAATTAAAAAATAAATTGTACGGATTAATTTGTTATCACTAAAATGATAATTATTTGAATGTTATAGTGGTATGAAAATTGCTTTTCTGTGATAATATGCCCAAAAAGTACTGAGGAAAACTGTGATATTTCGATTCATTCTTAATAAAAAAAATAATTAAAATTCTGGAAAATTTTTTTTACTGATCATGTACGACTTGAGAAGTGGCTACGTGCCAAATGTGAAAGCTTTTGGTCCAGCGGTCTGCCCTGTAAAACATTTTGAACGAATTTGCATCGTGCATGTCGCATCACATAATTTACCGATAGTATCCACCCTATAAGCATTATCGTTTCAATATGTGATAAAGAGGATACATGTTAGACTTATAAAAGGGGAACAGACCAGTTTGTTGTTTTAATCCGGGAGGACGAGCGCTACGAAGATTAACGCGAAGACGCGCTGGGGGTGTGTTACACCCCAATTCGTTATTTCGCTATTTAAGCAAATCTAGCAAATTTTTTGTGTTATAACTGTTCCAAATGATTCCTGCAAACAGTTCTAGTTAAACAATAACAAATTTTTAGACGAAAAATTTAGTAAATAATACATTCTATTATTCAGCGCATTGCGTACTCATAAGTAAAGTATATTTCTTACACACATGTTTTCAACAATTTTATAGAAAAGAATGATCAATATAATAATCTTTACACAATTTGGGTAGGAAAATGATGCTTCTAATTTTGTTAGGTATAGGGGAAACAATTTTTTTAGAAATCAAAATAAGAATTCTGATGGACTTTATCTTTGGATACTTAAATTTAGGAAGTAATACTCTTTTATTTTTCAGAATACTTTCTACAATTTTAAGCTTTTCCTCCAATTTTTTTTTTGTGAAATCAGATAAGACATGTACAACAATTACATTACGTCCAGAATAATATAATTTTTGCATCAATCTCATGATATTTTCACGTGCATTATTATCCCGTTTAAAAGTCTTGTACCCGCCAAAATCTCCATTTTAGAAATATAAAATGTTCTTAATCCACTTTTTATCTTTACTAAAACTTAAATAGCGAGACAGCATTATTTTCCTGTGTCTAATACGACCACTCAATTGAGCAAAGAAACCTGAAGCGAGGACGCGCAAAGGGGTTGTTCGACACCCCATAAGCTTAATTCCGATAAAAAATAAAGGAATTTTTCTTGGAAACACATTCCGTCAGTTGAAAGTGATCTTAAAGGTAGCTAGCAAGAATTTTACTCATTTCAACTAAAGGGAAGTGGGTATTTTTCACATTTCAAGTGGCATGGGGTGTTGGACACCCTCTTGCACGTCCTCGAGGGTTAAGATTCAAAAGAGTAGATAGAATTTCGGAGAGTTCGGACGCCTCTGCATGGAGAAGGAGTCAAGCTAGCATTCCTTTCTTAGAATTAGTGTTTATTTTCCCTTCCTTTTTCTTTAGTTCGTGTTGAGCCTTAGTTTATCAGAGTAATTTAGTCAACAAAAATATGTTATGATTTTCCTGCCTGTGTTAAAGTGGATTTTGAGATGTATCCATAATTAAGTATAAATATATCTGTACCCCCATCTATCATGGAATTTGCATTGCCTACAGAATATGAGATTTCAAATATTTCATATATTGCCTTAGCATTCTTTCTTGCCATATTACACATTTTTTCAAGCAAGTAAATTTGCAATTTATTGCCCTTCAGCTGGTTTGTAGCGAAACTTGTAATTTAATCATAAAAAATGTTCCTTAAAAAAATCCCCTGTCCTCCATTCGAATAAAAGTTTTTTGTTTAACGAAGAATGTTTGTTTAACTCTTCAGCACACGCGTAATAATTAACTACTAAATAACGCGTTTTGTAATTTTTAACAAACTGGTAAAAAATTACAAGACCTTCCTCGACACAATTTAAATAACGTAAAACAAACCAGGAATATTGATTTGTGACTTGTTTAATCAATTTTGAAAGGAACTGGCCACGCTGATTTTCAGGGAAATTTGGTGGCATGAAAAAATTTCAATGAATAATGTTTTAAAATTTAAATAGTATTTAATTTTTATTTGGGGCGTTCGAGTGTACGTGCCTCTATTAACCTTAAACGTAACCCTTCAGCTCACGCACCCATTTTTGGAACATCAGCAAACGCGCGGGGTCACTTTGACCCCAAATTGTTTGACACTCACTCCTTATTTTATTGGTTATTTGCACAAAACTAAAATATGGTCTAAGTATAAGAACATTTTTTCGTACAAATGACTTGTATTTAAGGCACTAATGCGATTTTTAATATGAAAAATGAAAGTTGAACTTATATTCATTATTCCATACCTCTTTTCTGTATTTTTTCTTCTCTGCTGCACACGTTCTTACGCTGTCTTAGCTATAGCATTAAATGAATCCGAAACGCTGGTACACTCAGGGGCCAATTCGACCCCAAAGCCCCACAGTAAAAAGGGGCAAACCCCATTTCACTTGTTTCTGCTGCTCTTATCTTCTTCTAGCTCCCCCATAAAGGTACAGGAAGTAACAGGGGCAAGGTTTCATATAATGTTTTAACAGAAGAGAAAGGGTGGGGTCAAAAATACCCCATGCTTGTGCGTATGGGTTAAATTAAAATATTATTAACTATAGGATCATCACAGAGATAATTTCGAAGGGACAAAATCTGGTCTCGTAATTGGATTCACGTGCTATGAATTCTTTTAAGTTGTGTTTAGGTGATTTCGATTTCACATTCCTTTTCATTTCTGTTTCATCTAAGAGACCTTTTTTAAACTGATATTAATAAAAAAATTTAGTCAGTTCATTATGTTGCTATGGCAAATATCTTTACTCCACGTTCATGAAAAAACACCTTCCCAGCGATTCTGTTATTTATAAAGATGAAACCTAAAGATGTTTTTTTCATTTTATTTTTAGACGTAATCACTTTGTTATTCAACTTACTCAAACTTACTTTTAAATATATACTTCAGAATAAGATCAGAAAAAATTCAGAATTAAATATATTGTTCAGCATTAATATTTTAAAATAAATATAACCTAAGATACTATAGTTCTTGAAAAGCTAAAAGTAGCTGGAAAAGATGTTGTATTTGTTTTCAACTTGAAATTTCACCTCTTCCTATTAATCTAAAACTAAAAAACTGGAATAAGATTAGTTAACCATATTAATAGAATAGAAAAATAAGCAAATTTATTTTATTAAACGGAGGCCTTCCGGGGGTGCGTTGCGAGTATACGGATGGGTCGCTGCCGGATAAGTAAGCAGGAACTCGCTTCCCCTGGAGGTATAATAACTGGGGGACCTTCCTCCAGTGATAGTACGAACCTCCTTCGGGAGGGGACGAGCCGTGGCCAGGTGATTGGCTACTAGGTCCGGCCTCAGTACTCGAGCTGCCGTAATGGCTACTGTCATGGATGATCTCGGATGCTTATACAGGGCAGGGGTAACACGGTTTGCGGTTAATAGACGGAGATAGCTATGGGGGCGGATAAAGCTGTTTCTTTTGAATAAGTTTTATCCAAAATCATCCTGGTTGCCAGACTCGTAACACGTTATTTAAGCTTACAAGACAATTAGATTAAAATGATATATAATCTACACGTGCACACATAAACATGCTACCAAATTCTAAATAACAATTATTTTAAAATAACCATTACTTAGAACGATTTAGAGTTGCAACGATTACATCCAGAGCGAAAACTATGCACAAATAAGATCTGGAGAAGTAATGTTATAATAAAATTGTGGACTTATAAAAATATTTTGAAAAGATAGAAAAGATAAAAAGTACAGCAAAAAGTATTCTGCAAGTTACCAAATATAACTTGTTTTCCACATTTTCAATACCCCTAGGAGGAAGTCTCTTAATATTTCAAGCTTGGTATGGCTTAGCATTTTGAAAAATTAATTTCACAGAATAAAGTACAAAAACCTCTTAGAACGCAACATATGACACTGCATATTTCAATATGTTAGCAGACCCTAAAAAACTATTTGCCACGTAGACTTTTAGAGGACCATATCTTACTTCAAATGACACCTCTTGCTGCAGGAAATAATGCTTATTTATTCTTTTTTTTCTCTTGAAAGTGCAAGTTTGGCTAATTGAAGCGAACCCTCAGCACAAGCTTGCTAAGTATCCAATCGAATGAATATGGACTTATCGCCTAAGTATCTTGCAAGTTAAACACCGGAACGACAAGCTGTCAATCTCTGATGAAGTGCAGAGTTGCTTTCGTGGTGGTGTTTTCGCATTCTTATTATGAGTGGATGGAAATCCGGAAAACTTCCTTATAGGGAGAATTACGGCAGTAGTTGTTGCCAAATTCCACAAAGAAAGATTCAGTATTCTGGATATAAACTAAGATATTAACATCAATCCTCCTGAGAGATTCGATATTTTGTAAAGCAAACAACAAGTTTTTTTTCTACCGTACATTTTTATTTCACTTACCTATTCACTGTTTCACTTTTGTAAAAATGAAATGTTTTAATCAATTTTTCACTCAATTCCTTGCGCTCTAAGGTTTCGAAATTTTGTACACTTGTTTGTTCTCGATAGCAATGCACTATATTAATATTTTCAGAGCATAATTAAAAATTCATCAATTAATTTAATTTAATAGGGTTTTCATGCGCGTTACACTTCCTAGTAGGAAACTTAAGAATAAAAATAAAATAAATATACCATAATATTCATAATAATCAATTATAAATTAAAGGCTGAGAAAAATAGAAAATAACTAAAATAAAAAAATATACTTTGGACACTATTACACTATTCAGAATGTTTCTTTTAAAAACTGTTTTTGTTAAATTTATTATAAAACTGAAGTGAATACTTCCAGATTTTATAAAGATATTTTTGTTAAAATTTCTTGTGGGAATTTTTGATTACAATTTTAGTTGAATTCTAATAACGAGACTCCATTCGTGCTTCCACGATCTAATGGCGAATATGTAGGGTTCCCACTTAAAAAAGGGCCACCTCCCTTTAACTTCAGAACGAAGACAGCTTTAGTCATAAACGTAGTGTCTAGGTATAGTAAAACGTCTATGCGCTATGCTATGAGACAACTTACAACGCCACCTGGAGGCAAACTTCGGAGTTAGTGCTCCTATCTCGAAAACTGTACAAAATAGAGGGAAAATGTCAATTACAAAGTTGTAGAGAGTTATAGATTCAGTACAAAAAGACACCTTGTGCACATTAATACAAAAACAGAACGCTTAAAATGCACATTTGTTTTTTCGCATTTTCCGAAATTATGACGTTACAAGACATAACAAAATTAAAAAAGTTTATTTTTCGGGGGGGGGGATGACCCCATTATAGTTTTCCTGTGGGAATAACTCAAACAGCAGGTGTACGACCTTTCCGGAAGCATTGCAGGGATTTCTATGACGTATTAATGTTGCTTGAGCTAGCGCGCCACCTATATGCTAAAACATGTGCAAAGTGAAATTCAAACAATGGCTCATATCTGTATTGTAGATGACGAAGAGTACATTGAACTCCGGGAATAACGGTATCTTCTGTGATAACTTATTGTTTTTTTCTTTTTATAACCTGTTTTGTGACGTCACAGTTATGGAAATCGCGAAAAAATAAAATGTGCAATTTAAGCGTTCTGTTCTTAGTATTAATATCACAAGGTGTCTTTTTGTACTTAATCAATAACGCCCTAAAACTTTGTAATTGACACTTTCCCTCTATTGTGTACCGTTTTTGAGATAGGAACGCTAACTCCGAAGTGTTCCACCAGGTGGCGTTGTAAGTTGTCTCATAGCATAGCGCATATACGTTTTACTATACCTAGACACTACTTTCATGACAAAAGCTGCAGTCGTTCTGAAGTTAAAGGGAAGTGGCCCTTATTTAAGTGAGAAACCTGTATAGCTCAAAAACAAAGCTATATTAAGCTTTCAGTCGGAGTAATGTACTGAATTTTTAAATCAGAAAAGTTTGTGTTTTTGGAGCAAGTAATGTATTCTTTAAATTGTCCTGAATAATTCTTAAGCAAAAGCATCTCTTCCATAGTCAAAGAAGAAAAGTTTTGGCATTTCTTCTTCGGTTCAAAATAAAATCTGCTTACGATTCGGCTGTGGCCAATCATTTATGCATGAGGTAGCATAGCACGATTGAGCTTTTATGTCGAACAGAATCTATCCAATCAGAATTGCTTCGAATCGTAGTCAAGTGTCTGCATAGCGAACTTTTTAACGCCACTGTATACCTTAGCACCTAGAATAGTGAAGATTTCCCATCAATGGAAATAGGACTGAGTCGGATGAAAACAAGCCACAGAAATTGATCTCACGTTTATATTAAACAATCCGAATATTTCTACTTAGTTAAACTATCATTTATTAAACAAGCAGGGATACAATTCATTTGCATGTGCTATATAAAACTATTCTTAAAACTAATATGGTTCTTTCTTATATTGCTGGACATTTTTTGTTCAGAAATGAAAGATCAACACATTTATTCATCGAAAATCTTATAATGCCCGATACATTAACTAATGACAATGTAATCTGCGAATTCTCGGTACAGAAAGAAAAAGAATTATAGCAATTAACTGATAACTCAGCTCTAAAAATATTAACATACTGTATTTTTATAGAGAACACACAAGTGTATCGTTCTTTCACACTCAAACACCTCTTTAATCCATAGTATAACATATGTATGTTTTAAGTTTATTCTAGCCGCTCCCACCACCCTCTTGCCAGCACCCGCTTTGCTCAGCACTGCCCCTGCCACCTCGCTGCTTCGAAGCTCTCAACCACTACTTTTTTCAGTTTTAAATACTGCATAACATCAGTGGAACAGACCATAAAACCATAGTAGGTTTCATATTCTTTGTAGACAACAGATTCCTTTAAAATTGTAAAATCTTTCAATAAACCTCATCTAGTTGTAATGTTTTGTATATTTTTCTCACGAATTTCGGCATGAAAGTGTTCAGATCCATAAATACAGAATGATATCGCCCTAAATAAACAGTTTCCACCATCTACTTCAGGTATTTTACAATATTTCTGACACGCCTGTGTGATGAAACTGTTGGGATCTATATATTTAAAATAACATGGTAAAACATTCAGACAGTTAGCCAGCCACAACAACCCGACGGATTTCGACAATTTTTATTTCATATGAAAACTTATGACATCTAGATATGTCATCAAGGGTCGTCTGAATTCCCCCCCCCCCCCCCCTATTTTTGTACGAAATCTAAAAAAACATTTCTCCACCATATATTCTCTATATGTTTTTACAGGGGGGGGGGCAGGCGACCTTAATGACATATTTAGACATCATAAGTTTTCATATGAAATAAAAATTGCCGAAATCCGTCGAGTGGTTGGGGCTGGCAAACTTTCTAAATGCTTTTCCCCATGGAGAATATAGGGCGGAGAAATATATACCTCTTTCTTTCGTACGTGGGGGGGGGCGCGGGAGCCAGACGACCCTTGATGACATATTTAGATGTCATAAGCTTTCACATGAAATAAAAATTATCGAAATCCGTCGAGTGGTTGGGGCTGGCGAACTTTCTAAATGTTTTTCCCCATGGAGAATATAGGTCGGAGAAATATATATTATTTTATTTCATTCGTAAATGGGGGTGGGATCCATACGGCCCTCGAGGACATATTTAGACGTCATAAGCTTACATATGAAATAAAAATTATCGAAATCCGTCGAGTGGTTGGAGCCGGCGAACTGTCTGAAGGTTTTACCATATTATTTTAAATATATGGATAAGCAACAGCAGTCATGATATTCTTAAACGAGAAAGGTCCACACACTGACAAACTCTTCAAGTCTGTTAACACCTGTTAAGTTAACAAGATGTTCCACTGTCATACAAGAATTATCACTTATCCAGTAGTTGATATGGCAGTTAATTCAGCCATAATTAAGTAGAGAAAATCGTAATTGTTGGAAATGAAAAATTTTTTGTATTGGCTAATTAAAACCATGAAACTTCCGTAAGTCGGAAAGTTTCAATATATATATTTATTAACTGAGTTATAAAAATGTGGTGTGTGTTGAGAGTTGTGTATGTAAAGGCCATTAGAATTGTGTATGCATTTTTAAACACCGTGTATACGTTAATTACTTCATATTTACTTTAATAAACTCTACTGTTTATATTAACTCAAAATTCACTCCTAATATCTGAACAATGCGATATTAAAACAATCAGAGTTATGCCAATATGAGGGGAATTCTTTTTACTTTCATTAAGAAGCAGCATGAAAATTCCTATACACATCTACAATAGCTGGTTTTCAGTTCTCATAATATTTTTTTCTCTCCGTTTAACACACGGACAAGTATGCAGTAAAATATGGCACAGACGATGTCTAAGATAAACATTTCCACATGTTTATCCACCTGAATCCTATGTTATAAACCATGCGTCCAGACTGTGTATTTTGTTTTACAACAGTCATTTTGCTTTTT
>BGPR01005365.1:64511-78199 GCA_013235015.1 Araneus ventricosus
CTTAAAATAAAATATCGAAGACATTATAAAAGACAATTCCGTAAAGAATATCGCTAATTTTATTCACATTTTTCAAATCTATACCATATGCATGTTTATTGCAGTTATAATACACGATTACACACAAACCACAGTTGTTATATCAAAATGTCGTATGTCAAAGAACAGCAAACAGCAAAATATACGAAATTTTGACGTAATAGCTGGAATCATTAACGGCATATGGCCATTTGCGACAACAAACAAAAATCTCACATAGCATATAATAATTTGAGAGCAGATGCAGTTAGCTATACAATTGTTTTGTGAATCAATAAAAGGTTTTGCCAAATTTGGCATACCAAATTTTGATATAGTAGTGAGTATCAGTGGCGAATCCGGGGGGGGGGGGTGTGGGGTGTGGGCAACCCACAGGTAGGCCAGAATTATAGATTTTATTTAAAATCACTTTAAATGTTTGTTCTTAATTTCCCTTTTTAAAAAATAATAAAAACGTGACAACATTGCTTTCTGACTTGATAAACTCGAAAATTTTCACACTTTTCTAGTCATTCCACTTGTACTTGTAGAGTTGACGCGGTCGAAGACATTTTTTGGTTTGTTATTTCATTGTATTTTTTATTAAATTATCGAAAGTATTTTATTGGTCTTTATGATTCTTATCGTCAGGTGAGTAAAGACTGTAAAGTTAAAGTGTTACGGTTTACATAAGCCATGAGGTTTGACGTTCGTCTTGTCGATACAAAATTTTTATGACATCACCCCCACTAGACCCAAACCCTGGATTCGAACGCTGGGGACTATAAATGAGATAAATAATGTTTTCAGATAAATCAATAGCAATGTGTGCATCTTATATATCATAATATAATTCTTTCCATCAGTATATATGAATCACGTTCTCCTAAGTACATCTGCAAATAAAATCTTACAGTAGTAAAAGTTGCAGTGTAATATATTTTCAATAGAATAGCTTTTTGTTCCTGAGCCTGTCGTAAATTAGTGTTTCGGTCCTTTCCCTCGTTGTAAATTCCTCTAGTTACTGGTTAAGTTTTCGATACCAACTTCGATTTTTATGGATATTCATAAATCTGCCACACGCCATCTCAATAAATACTATCGAATTTGTAAAGTTTCTTTCATCTGGATCCTTTGCGATGAGAAGACGTGTAATTCGTAAGATGTCTAATAAAGAAAATATTTACGATATGAAGTGCAGAAGTGTCTCCATCTCTCCAGCATTTCACATAAATATAGCTTTATTATTTTTTTCTGTTTAGCGATCTACTCTGAGAAATGAATTACCAATCTTCGATTACATGCTCTGTAAAGTAGAAAATATTCAGTTTTCAAATACATCACTTACTTCACCGAAAAATCCCGAATTTGTTTCTCAACAGTAAGTATTATAAGAAAATAAACTCGGTTTAACCCTCTGTACCCTCGGTCAGGCGCAATATTTACGCCAATGGTTTCGGGCGCAATGCTGTTGAAAGGCACAGGTATACAATCTCGCAATTTTAATATTGTTAATACTCACTAATTTTAATTTTAATGTTCTCAAATTAATCACTGACCTTCGTGGGGAGGCTTAACAGAAGGATGTGGGGGTATCGTTTCAAAGAACGTCATAATGAAGCGAAAACATGAGAACCACGTCCTTCTTTTCTTTCGGTAAGTAGGACACCTAATTCTTCGCAGCACTTAAACCAAACATACTGGCGTATTGTTTCTTTCCTTTGACAGAAACAAATTTTTAGGGGCAACCATTTTTGCAACAAAAAGTTTTTCACGATAAAATCAAGAAATGAGTAAAATAATCATCCGTGAAAAAAAATGAAGCGATGTTGTTTTTTTCAAACAGCCGCTGATGTTAAAGGCGCAGGACTACTTTACTCGCGTGACTCTTTTTTGTAACTTCTGTGGTTACCCTATATCTCTAAAATAAGACAGTAATTATGTTTTTAACATATGTAGTTAACAAGATATAGAGGATCGCGTCACCAATCCATGCGTATTTTTGCCCAACTTTGTGACTCAGCCCAGATAGCAATTTTAGTTTGCAGCAAGCTTGCCACAAATCTGTCATGACAAGAGTTCAAGCTTGCAGCAAGTTAACGAAAGCTCCGAAGTCACCATGAAATGAACTTGCAGCAAGCTTGCCATGCAAACTTATTGCAAATTATAGCAAAAACAGAGCACGAAACACAACCCGGGATAGAACTTGCGACCTCCCGGCTCCAAAGCGGAGACGCTAGCCATTGAGCCAGATGAACTCTGAGAGGAGAAGATAGATTTCGCTAATACATCGTTCGATTCGTATACGATTTAATTTTAACTATTTTCTGGATTTCATTAATTTTTTGAGTTGAGAATATGATTTGAAGTCAAAGAGAGAGCGATTTTCGCTAATAACTACGTTTTGCTAGTAGAATAAATTATGAAATTAGAGTTCAAAAGTAATTACTTTAAAATGGGACAAAATGTTTAGTTATTATTGTTCAACAAACACTGACTGTTTTTTAGATTTAATTTTGTTTATAAATGTTAAAATTTCAACATTAAGAAAAAGGCGATATAGTTTTCTTTAAAGTGAGAGTGATATATTTAATAAAAAGATGGAAAATGTTTCAAAAAATTTGTTTATAAAAAAGTTATTTTTTTCACAAATTATCATTGATTTATTGAATTAATAAAAAAGAATTACGGTCTAGGAGATGCTATTAAAAATCGGATGTTTTTTAAAACAGAGACAAAGATAATTATCTCTTTATTGTGCTATCTTTGCAGGAAGCTTGTTTTGCAAAATTGCAGCAAGTTTGATTTGCAAAGGAGGTGGCGCTATTTGTCACATCGAACTTGCTACAAGTTCGGATCAAGTTTGACGCGTCAAATTTTGCCATGACAAGTCAAAATCAAACTTGCTGCAAACTTACGCGCTATCTGGGAGTAGTCGCTGAACTACAATTCCGATTTTCAATTGTTTTTTTGAAACTTCTGTTGCTACCCTATATCTCTAAAATAAGACATTAGTTATGTTCTTAACATATGTACTTAAGGAGATATAGAGGATAACCCATACAACGTTTTCTGTGGCGTTTGGCTTGTGAATCAAATTCCTTCCTGAGACCCCAATGGAAGGAACGTAGTCCTACGTTAAAAAATCGGATATTAAGAACAATCCTATGTGGGACGAATTCCGGCGCTATGTCCCTGTAAGGCCAATATGAAGACATCTACACTCTACGTTGTGTTCAAGTGAATTTAATAGGGGGGTTCCAAACTTCAGGTACGAAAAAGGAGACTACTATGAGGGACAGACTACTACTCTTCCTGGAAGTGGATGGTGGGAGATTTTAGTTAAGTTATATTAACGTCCCGTTTTGAAGTAAGACGAGGGCTAGTTTGGGCTGACTACGCAATTTTGAATCTCGGTCAAATGACGAAGACGACACTTGACTGCCCCCTCTCTAAACTTCCGCGCAACACCAGCTGGAGGACTTTTGGTCCCCTACGTATGATTTAACGTGTAACAGGCCCAACTCACGGCTGTTCTTCAGTGGTAGGGTTTCATATAGGTTTCTTCATAGGGTTTCGAACGGGGAACCTACCTTCCCCAACGCTGAGACCTTACCACTAGCCCATTTGACCTCCATCCAGATAGCATGCATATTTGCAGCAAGTGCGTTTTTCTCTGGATATTATCTTGTCTTGACAAACTTGACAAGACAAATTTTCAAAGATACTCTTGCAATGCAACATAGCATAATCGATCACCCCTTGCAATGCAAGTTTGCTGTGAAGTTGATGCGTCACACTTACACGCCACGATACGGATACAGTTGTATATTTCTGTTTTTTGTCTCTGTTTTAAAAAACTTCCGATTTTTAATAACAACTCCCACACCTTCCTTCTTTTATTAATTCAACAAATCAATGATAATTTGAAAAAACTAACTACGTCTTTTTATAAAAAAATATTACTTTTGAAAAATTCTCCATCCCAACTTTTACAAAACACAGAACTCGCACTTTAAAGAAAACTTTATATCGTCTTTTTTTTAATGCTGAGATTTTAAAGTACATACACAAAATTAAAATTAAACCCAAAAAACAGTCAATGTTTGTTGAAAAATAATAACGTACTTTTTGTCCCATACTTTTAAAAGTAATTACTTTTCAACCCTAATTTCATAATTCATTCCTCTTGCAAAACATAGTTATTAGCGAAAATCACTCTCTCTTTCACTTCAAATCATATTCTCAACTCAAAATTATAAAAAAAATTAATTAAATCAAGAAGACAATTAAAAAATAACATGTAGCGCAATCTACCTTCCGAGATCGCGATTTCACTGTTGTAATGGTTAAGGCGACAGGTTAGTAAGCAAGTTGTCCGAGGTTCGTGTGCGTACTCTCTTTTGGCTACTGGTTTGCAATGAACTTGACACGGCAAGTTCCCTGCAAGTTTGTCCTACTGTGAGTTCGAAGTTTGCGTTAACTTGCTGCAGTCTTGTTAAGAACTTGCCGTGCTGAACTTGCTGCAAGTTTGCATAGCAAGACTGCTGCAAGTTTGCATAGCAAGACTGCTGCAACTTTGTTGTAAACTAAAATTGCTACAGAGGCAGGAGGATGGGGGAACAAAATCACCTGAGCTGGGCTTTTCATGCCGGTTACGCCCGACAGAGCGTTATTGTTCAGAGTGCTTGTAAAAATAATAACTATGATCAGTGACAACTGAAATTTAGAGCAGGTAGAACGCTACTAGCCGACGTCATTCACGCATCAATGCTGAATGTCGTATTACTATTCCCTTGGTGTCCTAGAGTTTCGAAAATCTCTACGAAATTAAAAACTTTAATTTTAAATATAAAGTTTAATACTTATAGTATGGATTTTTATAGACTAGGGTAAGGAACAATTTTATTTAACCTTTAGTTAAAATCGGCTATTATGTGTCTCATACAACGCAGGCGACCTCTCAGATCATAAGCCGTTATATTTTATATCCATTGTCTTAATTTTTAATTTTTTCAGTTAAACACATAAAATACAACTATTTTTTTATTGATTCTTTCATTTTCATAACATTGCAAAATACTTTCTCCAAGGTTTCTTGCAAATTATTTTAATCCCATATGTTATCTTTTTAGAGGCCACTCGTGACACTCGAAAAATTTCTAGCTTTAGTCGCGCTGATTGCAGGTCATCATTCTCATTTTCTGAAAAAAACATTCCCTCACCATGGTAAATCCATTTCGTAATGAAACATTATAATAGTTTAAAACTTAAAACATTTAAATTCAAAAAAAGATATAAAGCAAAGTGAAAAAACTTAAGAATTTGGCCGCGGTGATCTGAGAGATCGGAATCGTAGTTTCTGGCCATCACCGATGGGGTATTCTAGCCTTAACTTCAATTATCTCTACTCTTCGTAGATCTATGGTGATTAGGAAAAAAACCTACGGGTATTAACCGAAAACCGGTTTTTTGTTTCGGTTAACCGGTTTTTTCGGTTATTTTTTGTCCCAGTTATAACCGGTTATTTTTTAAATACAATAACCGAATGAAAAAACGGAACGGAAGATAGGCTCGATTTTAGGTTCGATTAATCTAAAATTTATCATGTTATGAAGCTTTGAATTTCACCATCTTAGGCCAATCAACTACAACCGATTCCTCGAAGCGCTTGTTGGTTGGCGGATTACTGAAAGATTCTTTATAGGCAAATAAATATTAGCCAATGGATTGATTTCCATTGAAAACAATATTAATAAAAGATTTTGTCTACGAACTGGGTTTATTCTTTTATGAAAAAAACAACAGAAAACCTGTTATTTGAGCGGTAATAACTGTCAGGTTAAACCGGCGGTGAAAAAACCTGAATAACCGAAAACTGGTTATTTTCGCAATCACCATTCATAATGGTGATAGTTAAACGGTTACGACATTATTCTCACTTGATTTCAAAGAGGAATACAAAATGCATAGATGCGATATGAATGATCGGCCGTGGTTGACAGAGGACTGAAACTAAATTCTCTCCAATTACATCAGTTACTTATAAATACACCAAGATTTTATTCTGGACCGATAAACTACGCGTAATAATAAACCCAGCATTTTTCCTGCTCAGCTAACTTCAGTTGTCATAAATTTTTATTTATTTAACCTCCTCCGGCTTCACCTACCTACCCCAAAAGGTGTGTGGTGCTTGGAAGCCGACGGAGAAGCTTTGTAAAATATACATGTCATAAATCATAAAAATCATGAAATGTCATAAAACAAACAAAAAATATACACAATGCATTCAGAAAAGTTTAAAAAAAAATACCGACAAACTAAAACAAAATCTTAAAGAATGACGGGAGGCTGTCTTTTTCAAACAGCCACCGATGTTAAAGGCGTAGGACTACTTTACTCGTGTGACTCTTTTGTTTCTCGAAGTTTCTTGGTTCCTCTTTGTTACTCGCGGTTCTCGTTTGTTTCGTTTTCTCTTTTGTTCATGCGTATTTTTGCCCAAATTAACGACTGAGTTGCCGCTGAACTACAATTACGATTTTCAATTTTTATTTTGTAACTTCTGTTGTTACACTTTATCTCTAAGATAAGACATTAGTTATGTCTTTAACATGTGTAGTTACCAAGATATAGAGGATCTCCCATACGATGGTTTTTGTTGCGTTTTGGCGTGTGAATCAAATTCCTTCCTGAGACCTCAATGGGACGAACGTAGACCTACGTTAAAAACTAACTTAAGTCTAAGACCTAAAACTAATCTTAAATTAAAATATTGTGACAAAATCGTCTTGTGGGTGTACGTGAATGCAGTCCAATACGCAGGATTAGAAAAATGAAGCTCTTTATTTTACAGGAATTCTAAGCAAAGAAACGTAACACAAATATTAAAACAGCACTTGTAAAAATTCGCAACAGAGATTACCATTAAATCTCAACACACCGCTCAAAGGTTTCCTATTAGCTCACCAGCTTGCTTGCAGATGAGAATCCAACTGACTCTTCTTGGCTTGAGAGCTTGCATTTATACTTTCAACAGGAAGTGACTTCATTACGTAGGAAGTGACGTAATCTCTAGAAAGTTCATGAAACCAGTAGAAATAGGTTGAAATTTAAGGGTCCTTCTATAAAATTCCTTTTGTCGCCAAAGTCGCCAACTCGCCAAATTTGTCGCCAATATTAGCATCTCAGGGAAATGAATTTATAGCTTTGTAACAATATAAAGTAAAAACTATATAAACAATATGAAATACAACGTAGAGTTGTAATTAATTAGAGAATAAAGGATGATCAGACCAATGAATTTATAAAAACTTTTTGTCTATAGAGTAATTCTATATAGTTCATACAAAAGTACATGCAATACATAGAAGCACAACTGTCTTTTGTATTCTCAAAACAACTCTATTCTATGAATTGTGATTTTTCTCTACTATCTCATATCGTCATCACCAGAGAATGGATCGGATTTTATTACATTTTTCCTAATGTATTGTCCTTGATTTATTATAGATCTTATATGACAATCATGTCCTGAATCTTTTAGTCAGCGATCGAATTTAAACATATCACGCTTCTGAAGTAAATATTTGTCTTTCAAAATATCTATTGAAGCTCTTGAGTAAACATAGGGCAGACTGAAACAAAAGGCGAAGTTCAGCTCTCGGAAAATCCATTTCATTGTGAGAAAAATATATTCTCATTAGGTTACGTAATAATATTTCACACTCTTTCATTTCAGGAAAAATAGCATTATCCTAATTCCTATTAAAATCACTCTTCATGGCATTTCTAATTTGAAAGAAAAGGGTTTGGGACCGAGTGTTTAGAGAAGTTTGGTTATTAAAAGAAGGCAACTGGTTTATATTGTTACAAAGCTATAAAGTTGTTTACCTGAGATGCTAATCTTGGTGACAAACTTGGCGACTTGGCGAAAAATTTGGCGGCCATGGCGACAAATTTGGCGACTATTTTGGCAAGTTGTCGACAAAGTTTTCGACTTTGGCGACAAAAAGAATTACTAATATAACAGCCCAGATCTGTCTCTCGGTAACGCTCTGACGTCACCAACAATAAAACTCGCGCCATAGCATTGCGGGACAAAACACAGCATTAGTTCATTGTTAGAGAACCTACATTTCAGTAATTTTAAATTTAAAAGAGTAATTGTCGTTCTAATTTCAAATTTAGCAGCTCTAAAAAGTGAAATAAAATTTTCTATCGATTGATATCAAATTTATCTCGCTATAATGAATAGTTCCCGATAAATTTTAAATTATATTATTCATATATTTCGAATTAATTTCCGTTTTTTAATAGAAAGTAGTAAATGACGTCAGTGGTATATCATGCGCGTGATATGGTTTGGACGACACGATGCATCTGATTGTTTATTGCAATCGTGATGATAAAATTTGATAATATTTTTTGGCAATGTTTGACAAGCAGAGAAGTGCTTTGTTCTGATTAGAATTTCGAAAAAGAATTTCTTTGAAATTTTAACTTTTGACTTACGTTTGACAGCTGAGAATTTCATGGTTATTGAACTATAATAAAATGCTTAAACAACGAAAAATACCTCACACGGAATGTTGTTTACCAAGAGGTTTTTTGAATAAAGAAATATGTAAATAATATCTAGAAAAAAAATTTCCTGTCATAAAACATATGTTTATTTTATTTGCTTTCAAACAATGCTAAACATTTCTCTCGCATATATATCTATTTAAACACGTAAAATTTGACGAGAAATCTCTCGAATGAAGAGTCAATTTGCACCCTTCATACTATGATCGGTGATTTTCTAGTTTTCTAGAAAGACCTTGAACTGTGAAACTTTTCCTAATGGCTTCATGAACTTGCTAAATGAAAAATCTAAATTAATTTCCTGTCAACTGCTTTCACTAGTCGTACCTTTATAATAATCCCCTGAACAGAGAAGATTGTTAACATTGCCCCTTATCCGTCTATTGTTAGCGACAGAAACACCCTTCCGATGTCCCCCCCTCGTGATGAGAAATTGGCCGACTTTGTTCTTATCCAATTGTCTCCACCCGTGCCAGAATGCTTGAAGGGTGGAGAAACAGCGGTTACTGTTCTTCGTTATCTGCCGCAACTGTCTGACTCACAGGCTGATACGATTGTGCCTTTCGTGAAGGCAATTATATTACAAAGTATTGTTACAAAGCTATAAAGTTCTTTCCTTGAGATGCTAACCTTAGCTAAAATTTGGTGTCTTGGCGACAAATTTGGCGACTTTGGCGACAAAGGGAATTTTCTAGAAAGACCTTGAACTGTCAACCTATTTCTACTGGCTTCATGAACTTTTTGAAGATTACGTCACTTCTTACGTAATGACGTCACTTCCTGTTGAAAAAGTATATAAGCAAGCTCTCAATCCAAAAAGGATTGGTTGGATTTTCATCAGCAAGCAAGCTGGTGAGCCAACAAGAAACCTCTGAGCTCTGTGTTTAGATTTATTGGGAATCTCTGCTGTGAATTTTTACAAGAGCTGTTTTAATTCTTGTGCTACGTTTCTTTCCTAGAATATTTGAAAAATAAAGAGCTTTATTTTTTTAAATCCTACTTATTGGACTGCATTCGCGTACACCCAAAAGACGGTTTCGTTGCAATATGACAATCCATTTAGCATTTCTTTCATTCATTTCATTTTTACTACGATTCACTGCATGTAAACAGGTTGAAAGAATATACGACAACCAATGATCATAATAGGACCCATTCATGCAATACGGAACTATATTCGGAATGCACATTTTTAGATATAAAGAGTTTTTCTGGTTATTTCAGATCTAATTCTAAGTTTTTCCAAAATGAATTGATACAAAGTTTTCTGTTATGACACGGATTGAAATTGGTTCTATTTTATTTAATAATATACAAATTCAGCTGGAACAGCTTACAATAATGAACTCGAAGTTAATAAAATGGCGGGTTCTTCCCTATTGTGAGGCCGCGGTGGCCTTATGGTAAGGTCTCCTCATCGGAGGGTTCCAGGTTCGAAACCCGATTCCACTGAAGATCCGTCTTGTATTGGGCCTATTGCACGTTAAATCATACGTAGGGTCCAAACGTCCTCTTGTTTTGCGGTTCGGAAGTTTGGAGAGGGTGTGTCAGCTCAGATGTCGTCATCGTCATCTGACATGGTTCAAAATTGCGAGGTCCGTCCCAAAATAACCCTCGCGTTGTATCAAAACTGGACATCAATATAAGTAAACTTCCCGATTGCGAAACGACTCCCAATTTTTTTCTGAAAACGTGTTATGAATGAAATTAATTTAAAACTTCAATTGAGAATCCTTATGTGCGTTTGCAGTTTAATGGTGATTACTGTATTATAGAAAAAATAAGTACGACTATTTAATTTTTGTTATCACTTCTGTTTTCGATTTCAACTAACCACGTTGCAGCATAAACAGTTTCGAAATTTGCAAATTTTTCTTTTCTGTCTAATTAGCAGCGCTTGGAAAGGGAGAAAAAACAGTTTGAAAAGACTTTTAAGTCTGAAGCAATCCATTTATGTAGCAACAGCACTTGGGTTAACAATTGAGAACAGTTTTACCTTTTCAAGGCATTTAAGGCAAAAAAACTCTTTCTTTCAAATGTAAATTCTCATTACGTCTGCAACTGATGCTCTCAGAGCATTTTTTCAAACTTGAACGATTCCAGAAACTTGAGACAGAAACTCTTTTATTGCAACTTGGAGATAGCGAGCGCAATGGGGGGAAAAGACACGAGTGTTGTCACAGAAAATTACAGGAAATCGAAAGTTAAATCCGTACTCTTTTGAAACCGGATCAATTCTAACTCTGACGCTCTCAGAAATCTTTTCTCTTAAAAGTACATATAAAATTCATCTGAATTTATGAAGAATGAATGGTTGTTTGGGACTTCAGAAAAAAGCAGTTGTTGAGAAAACTGCGTAAAAATGACAAATGAAAGAAATAAATATTATATGCCAGTCATAGAAAATATTTTTAAAAGTAAGTTTTCGCTTAGGTCGATAAGAAATCAAAAGGAATGCATTACTGATTTTTTACAGAATTGGAAATTTGAAGTTTATTACGTTAGAACGATTGCATTATAAGTTTTAAATTTTAAGTGCTTATATATAAATCTGCAATATATTTCTGTGATACACATTTTTGATTTAAATCGTTATATACAAAACATTTTAAGAGGACATACGACTATTAAACCTCGAAAAATCTCGATTTTATGAAAAAATATATATTATTCCCCAGTCGTTTCTGAACAATTTAAAGCAATCCGCCTTAAAAAATTCTCATAATTATGTAAGTTGTGATGGAAAATGTATCAGCTGTTCAACGTAAGGACTAAAAATGGCCATATCTTTAAAGAGGTATATTTCAAAATATGTTCTTTTTCATAATACGAGCACAATATCTCAAGTACTAATGAATATTTTTAACATAAAACTTTTACTAAATATGTATTGTTCTATGTTCAACAAATTGAACCACAATTTTTGTACATATTTCCTCCAAAGGAGGTTTTAGGAGGCTAGAAAAGAAGTTGAAATGTTAACTATTTCTAACATTTCATTTTAAATTGATATATAAAATATAAATTAAATTCAAATGTTAATACATTGTGATTCAGTTTCTTAAACAGACTGTTTGGATTACTTAGATACCAAAATTATTTTGTCTAGACCAATATTTTATAAGTAATCATGCGCTCAAGGAGACTACCTCATATTTTTCTCAAAAAATTATACACATATTTATTTCTTTCTCAAATAAATGTTTACTAATAAAAAGGTTTGAAAATATGCGTACTATAAGAGAAAGGATAGATATCTTTCTAGAAAAACAAGTGAGTTTGTGAATTGCATTGTTTCGGAGATATAACGTATCGACTTACGACAGTATAACGTATGACAGTTTCCTCCACCATTTTTTCGAGGTTTAAGAGTCGTATGTCCCCTTAAGAGGATACTGTATATGAATGGTAATAAAATGTGACCATTAACATTCGTTATGTGTGCAATTTTGAGAATTAAAGCTGCTGTTTTTCCATTGCAAATTTTTGTATGTGTTATCTTAAACGGACAATTCGGCTCTCCATTATCCGACCAAAGTACTACAATTTGACTCTCCATTATCCGACCTATGTATTCCAATTTTGCTCACCATTATCCGGCCTACGTATTTCAATTTTGCTCTCCACTATCCGACCTACGTACTCCGGTTTTACTCTCCATTATCCGACCTACGTACTCCGGTTTTTCTCTGCATTATCCGACCTACATATTCCAATTTTGCTCTCCATTATCCGACCTACGTACTCCAATACGGCTCTCCATTATCCGACATACGTACTCCCTGGTCTAATTAAACAATTATCCTTACTAAAATGAGAAATATTGTATTCTGCCAAGGCGTAGAAGAAAGGCGTCTTCTACAATTCTTAGACGTTTCAAGTTAAGACATGCTCAAGGATTTTCCCTCTTTCATTTTACGCTATTTTCCTTACATTAGCGCTAACATTTAGTAGTAAATACACAATATGTTTAAATAATTTTTGTAACAACTAAACCTAGATTTAATTTCAGCATTCTGTTTATTTAAAAAAGTGTATGTATTCATACTAAACTATGTACTTGATTATATATTTCTTGAAAATTTCTTTCTTAAGATGTCTATAAAACTTATATCCTTGGGCTTCCATTTATCTTTAACACATTTTTTAAGCATGCACTACAAAACTTATGCTATTTTCCTCACATTAGCGCTATCATTTATTAGTAACTGTATAATTAGTTTAAACAATTTTTGTAATAACTAAGCTTATGTTTAATGTTAACTTTTTGTTTATTTTAAAAGTGTATGCATTCATACTATACAATGTACATGATTATATATTTCTTTCAAATTTCTTTCTTAAAATATGCATAATCCTTTTAGTCTTAGGTTTCCTTTTTCTTTAATACATTTTTAAGACAAATTAATATAACACAAATTAAGACAAATTAATATAACACAAATTAAGACAAATTAATAACACAACAAAAATTTATAAAGCTCTAACCTGTACGAAGAGGTCCGAAAATATGAATAAGGCGGGCTTTGGTATAAAAGAGGGTTTTATGGTATAGGTGATATACGAAATGAACAGTTATGGCTTATTTATTATACAGTGAGCGTTTATGGCTTATTTATCCAGGGTTTTTTTTATGGTATGGTCTTCCGCCTTATTAGGGTTAGGTTCTTGGAAGTTTACTGCATTTACACATTAATATATTCAAGAAATTTTTTAAAAAAATCCCCATCTGATTCCGATTAGGAATAAAACGTAATTATATCTAATTGCTAAAATTTGAAATAAAATCTTAAAATATGAGAGAAAATTGATTTGATATTACCAAAAACTGACAAACATATTTTTAGTTTTCGAAGCGGAAGAAAAAATAATTACAATTATCCAACTTTCTACTGATATTAAAATCAATGCTGTATACTTTACTTTATTAATTATTCATAACATACATTTGAAAATTAGTATTTGCCCTTAATTCAACGGTTTAATTCTTTATGAGGCGATGACGAATTTCTAAATGTGCCTTTAAAACTATACCATCTATCATTTCAGTTAGCCATAATTTTTATTCAGTTATGAGTCGTGAT
>BGPR01005366.1:0-26899 GCA_013235015.1 Araneus ventricosus
CAATCACAATTTTCACACAATCAACAATTTCAATCACGCGCGCATAATAAATCAGATTTTTCCATGTTTTTTAAAATTATTTCTTTTTTCTCTCTATACAACCGTGCGGATTTTTGGTTTTTTTCCGAGCCTCTCAAAATCTAATCACCATAACTGTAACTATCTGAGATTGATCTGCCGTATTCCGTCCTGGGAACCCCCTTTTTTGAGTTAATAGAAGATTTCAATTCGTTGTCAAAATGCTCTTTCTACCTTTACGCTGCACTGGCGATAGGCATGCTGCGTCTACTAATAATTGGTCGTAGATTTTATACTCTAAAATCATATCTATGATGTTAACTTAATATCGTATCTGTTCAAGTGGAATGTTTGATCTCCAATAAAGAAAGTTCTTGATTTACTACGGCTGCAATTTTCTCTAACATGTCTCGGCACTGAACATCTCTCTAAACTTTACGTTATGTATATAGGATTTAAAATAAGCTCAATATAATGTATTTCATGAAACAGATTTCGGCTAATTTTGTATATTTAATGTATAAGTGTAAATATAATAGGACCATTTTCAGGATTATTCAAGGGGGGGGGGTTGATATACTCCAAAGCTCTCATTTCACTATCTTCTTGAGTTCTCACTGACTACAGTTGTTGAATACAGATAAATTCATTGGATTAATTTTAATTCTAAATAAAACGACCATTAGTTTTGGATCAAGTCATCGGACATGTTTTCTAGTTTCTGTCTCAAAAATATTCCATAGCCTTTTTATGGGAAGAAAAGACTCAAATTTCTCATGTATGGAGATTTTTCATGTTCCGAAATGAGAATTTCGAGATTCATGAAATATTTATAGCTGGGATTTGATCAACGGCATTTCTAAAATTGTCCGATCGTCTGAGAATCTGTGGTGACAAAATATGTGCATTAGTTTCGTCTTGCTTGTGTTTTAAAATCGGGAGTATCGCTTTGAATTCAAGAAAATACGATTCATTTATTAAAGTCTATAAATTTGAATGCTATAAATTTAACCAACAACGTAAGGAATTACTCAAAATCTGTAGAATCAAACCTTAGAATTTTAAGATACATTTCTTTCAATCGAAGCGAAAAGGTAAGCGTCATAATTTTAATACATGTGTTTTATATTTAAACAGTTGACGTATTCGGCGTTGATAAAAATAAAATTATTTTTAAGTATAAAAAAAATTAAAACTTAATTAAGCAGTTTTTCGTGCAAGTATCTTTCGTTGATTTTCTCTGTCCTCTCTTTTATTTTCCCCATACAAAATGTATGGTGGAGAAATGTTTTTTCGATTTCGTTCGAAAATGGGTGGTGGTAAGGGGGGGGGAGAAATGTTTTTTCGATTTCGTTCGAAAATGGGTGGTGGTAGGGGGCAGACGACTCTTGATGACATATCTAGACGTCATAAGCTTTCATATGAAGTACAAATTATCCAAATCCGTCGAGTGGTTGGGGCTGGCGAACTGTTTGAATGTTTTACCAAATTATTTTAAATATATAGATTCTTTAATCTGGAAGCTTCTTATGACGTCTGGAAAATTAAATTTAATAGGCTCTCTTTCTTATGGAGGTTATCGTCGAACCACCCGAGAATGCTTTTATAAAATGATTCTTCTTTCACTTTCAGACAAACATACGAATGCACATTATTTTGAGTTTCAACCTTTTGGTGTATCAAGATATGCCTAGAAAATTTATTATTTCTAAAACTCAGTTTTTGGATCCGGTAAACGACCGCCCCAATGCAACCGCAATGTTTTATCGCCTAAAATTAAAACTGAGCAGAAACAAAAAAAACTTATTTAATTATCTTCGAAAGACACACAGACTTGACGTTTGTGGTTTATTTAAACTAAAATGCTTGAATATCGACTTCTGACAGTAAAAGACCAAGCGATTTATTCTGTTGATAGGAAAGCCATGAAAAGTCTAATGGAATAATGAATACAAAACTATAAACTCTAATCCCGTCGGCCAGGATTCAACATTTCGTTTATTAAATGCATTGAGGCATGCTGATTTGTAAATGAAAGACAACGAGTCTAGTCAGACGACAGTATTTCCGTCCCTCTCTTGATGGCGTATAGCTTCATATTGCATCCGGTTCATAGACTCCACAAACTGAAAGAAGATGCTTTTACTTGTGTAGATAAAGAATATTGATTTTTATTTCATACAAGCTTGTTTACTAGCTGTTCTTGGACAAGTTATTCGGTTGTAATATGATTGAGTGAATTGGAGAAGGGATTTTATTTTTTGTAATTTATAGATTGTGTGTGTATAATTTCTTTCAAAGCAAGTTCATGATATATTTTTATATCTATATCATTTATAAAACTCATTGTCTTGGTCTCCTGCAAAGCAATTTCTATGAATTACTGAGTATTATTGATTCTACAGAACTGTTAAGTAGCATACACAGTAGAACCCCGCTAATCTGAAATTCCGGTTAATCCGAACCGATTTTATTTTCGAAAATTATATGTAATTGAAAAGATTGCCTGAAAAGATTTAAATATACATACTAAAAACAAAAAAGTGCCTTTTCTGCATGCATAATTTTGTACACATTGAAGAAACTAATGCAATAATTCAAGGATCACATTTACATTTAATAAAAACACATTACATTAACACATCACATACACATTTACATTAACAATCTTTTGCGGTGAAGAAATTTGTCAGATTTGTCTGACGAAGTGATGTTATTCTCGACGTGGAAACAATATTATGCCAACGTCTCATAAACATAATGTCTGTTGATGTAGCATTTTCACTCTGCTCTATATATCGCAGTGCTATTTCTAGCGCATTTGCAGCTTCAGAATGGGAAACGAGAACATTCTCTGGCTCATCAGTTTCTTTTAGATCCGAGTCATCTTGTGGCTTATTCTGAGCTAAAGAGGTGAAGATATAACTGATTGGCTCAGTAACCGTTCTTACATTGAAAAGGCTGATTGGCTTCAGTATCACAAGACAACAAGTATCACCACAACAGTTGCGTCTTCACAGCCTGGGATACATTTAATAAGCGGAAGAATTTCGCTTTTGTTTGCTTCTCCCTATTCAACTTTGCTAGAATCAGCTAAACGTGGCCATAACTTCTTCCACGACTTTACTAAACAATTTTGTGTAACATTGTCCCATGACTCCGATACCCAGTGAATTACATCTTTTATCGTGACATTCTTTATAAGTTGCAGTACAGAGTCAGAACTACCATCGATTCAAGAGATAGTAGTACTGAGTACTTATAACTTGTATCTTTTTATTTTCTATTTTTATCGGAATTTCGGGTAATCCGAATTTTTTGTAATCCGAACAGGCACCTGTCTCAATTAGTTCGGATTAGCGGGGTTCTACTGTATTTAAATTTAAAACTGCTTTCGTCTTACTTTAAAAGTTTGCAATTTTATCTTTTGGGTAGGTCTTGTATAATAAAGGGTAGTACTGTTTCATGTATGTATGCCGATGATGCTGGTTTGAATAGATTCAGTACTTGTTAAAAACAAGATTTAGAACATAATACTTTAAGCAGAATATCAAACAGAGCAATCTGCATCATTTACTGAATCTATAATATAAAAGCTGTGCGAAGTCGCTAACGTTCAGGAGTGTGGGCGTGGCTACGTGCCAAAAGAGATTTAGACCAGACGCAGTGTTGTTGATTTCACACCCACAGCGCTCGCTTTCTTCGTTAGAGTGGCTCTCCCAGAAGGGTTTGTGGAACAGGGAAGGGGTTTCTTAGAATTCGGAGAGTGGCAGCTGTCATTGCGGTTTTTGAGAGGGGATTGAATTTCCCTTATCTTTGAAAGGGAAACTCGGAAGTTCCCGTATTTTGAGTTCTCTCTATTCCAATAGTCTTAGGAATATTCCTTAACCGTTCTTACACTGAAAAAGGCTCCTTTTTCTTAGAGATTTGCATTCATCATTTTTTAAATTTTGTATTTGGTAATGCTTTTTTCTTCGTGGATTTTGCATTATTTTTACTCGTCAAAAACGAAAGTTAGTGTCAATTGATTCATTAGTTCTGTTGTTTAAGCTTTTTTTTAATGTCTTAAGCACTTTGGCAATCTGCATGAGATTTTCTTCAACAATTTTTGTTAGTAAATTTGTGACAATCAGATCTGAGATATTGTTGGCAAGCTAAAAGCCCGTCTTAGACGGCACAAATCTTCTAGTTAGAACATAATAGTCATTTGTGATCGCTAATTAAAGATCCAATGAAACTAGATTTATGAAGTATGGTTATGCGAACATAAGTTCTTGTATGTTCTATTTTTTAAATTTTCATTGAGATTTTCTTCTGCTATTGTAAAAAAGTCCGTCCCTCCCAATCCCATTTTGTTTCACTCCAACTCTGTTTACATAATAATTTTAGATCAAAAATTAGAAAACTTTGCATCATATTTAGAAACATCACTCTTTGCACTATATAAATTAGAATCGCTTAAATATGATGAGAGTTTTTTAAAAATCTTGATTTGATTACTAATCTTTCTTAAAGAACTAAATGTTATTAAATATTATAACATTTGAGATTTTTGTCGTTTTCTCGGTGCAATTTTCTTTTATTTGTTTGGTATGTATCACAGAGTAAGCGAGGGAGAGTGGTGTAAGACTGGGTTCCTTGATTCTGACGCTATTAGTTCTCCTTACTAGTGGCCTACTTTTCCACTGAAAATCTAGTTTTCCTAATTTCGTATAAAGTTGACATTGCGAACCCGGTTTTAGCTCAATAAAAACCTGGTAGTTTGAATTTTTTTCATAAAAAATCATTGTTAAAAAAAGTAATGAAATTGGGATTTTTCAAGAATGATATATTGCACTCCATTAAACAATGACTATTTTAATAAAATTTGACAACCTCTATGCCGAATAGTTTAGCTTCAACAGGCCTTCGAGTCTTAACTGTGTTATCCCACATTTCCCTACTTTATCGAGATTGAAATATAAGTGTTGGCAGCTTTAAGGTCCAAATTATTTTTACTAATTATATGTACAGACATACATGTATTACTCAGAACGAATAATGCCTTGAAACGGTTAAGTTTAATCATACTAATATTTTTCAGCAAAAATTCTCCAGTCGATATTGCAAACATTTTAATTACTTTAAACATATTTTATTCATAAGCTGGTGACTCCTAATGTGAAGAACTACGAATATTACGCACTGACAGCGTTGCATAAAACGAAGTAATTTCTACTGAAATGAAATTGTATACGCGTAAGGTGAGTATTGCTATGGGAATATGTTGTTTGCTTTTATAATTAGGAAATTTTACTACTACTATTTAACCTCCGGACGGGCGAAATAGAAATGCTAACACGTTCGGGCGCAACTCATCTGTGAGATTAAAAGTTGAATTTTTGCTTAGTCTTAAGGAAAATCTTATCAAACTGAACTTGTAGGTGATAGAAAGCTATAATTGCGTTTTTAAATAACTTTCTTGTATTTCCTTGCAATTTCAACTAACAAAATGTCCGGGAATTCAGGAGGGAGTTGACGTTTGTTTCCCGTAAGGTGCCTTAGTAATGACAACTGTTATCGTTGAGAGCCTGAAATAATTAGACATTTTTGAAATAAGATATTGGAAATAACGATAAATATAATTGAATTAGGAGTTGGGACACAGGTATTCGAATTTCTGCAGGCATATAAAAATATTGATAAAAATTTGGGAAATGAAAAATACAAACGTAATCGGGCGCGACTCATCCACCAGATTAAAGTGCCCCTCACGTACACCAAAAGAGCACTAGAAGAAAACACACGATACTCTAGTGTGAGTGGCAGAACGCAACCCCGTGCATGTTGTCATTACAGCTATCGAACCGGCTGAATGGACATGGGACAAAATCACTCCACAGTACCGTCGTGTGTGTGGCAGGGAGCCAGGAAGCTATTCGAGATCCCACATTTTTCTCGGTAAAACCCGAAATGGGTGCCTCATCTCACAAACTATATGCGCTCGACGGAAGGTTAATAAAATGGACATATTTTAACTACTATTTTCTGCTATAATATTCAAGTAATAACCAAAAATTTATCTTTTGGCAAGACTAAATCGAATCATATGCTGACTTTGATCTGACTGTGAAATTTTTATAACACAAGCCCCATTGGCAAACCGGAAAGCAAAGTCGTACAGACGTACAATGGACTACTTTTATGAATTTCCACTAAATATGCATAAATTTTCAGAAATGCCGTAATTTCTTTAAAGCTTGAAGATTTTATTATTTACTGTTTGGAATCTAATTTAAATAAATGAATAACGACCAATTTATATTCTGTGATGATTCGTTAAACGGAAATCTTGAAACGAATTTTAAACCATTTTTTTTTCTATATACATAATTGTAATTCAGGCGACCTTTGCTCAAATTTTTCTGCGACAGTAACGTCTGTTTTTTAAATGAGAGAAATCGCCTGCAAACTTCCCATATCGTCTTTTTTTCATCAACAGTAATCTATCCTTTGTCTTTCGAAAGAAAGTCTCCCTCTTTCCATTCTGAACTTATTCATCTGCTGAAATACTTTAACTTCTATTAATCGTCGAACTAAAAAGCTACAGAAATACTAAGATTCTTAATTAATAACCATAGGGAAACTGAAATATAATTAAAACCTTCTTCCCACATAATCACACAAAAACAGAGAACCGTTGTTGTTTTCATGGTGATAAATACGAAAGAATGACTTCAATTAAAAGTTGCCGCTTACCAAAGCAGATTATTCGAAAGTGGGGGGTAGGGGTTTATGCGACCCTCCCACAGTTTTTACGGCTTTTATTCTTTGTGGACAACATAGAAAATCTTATTATGTCTCCTATGAAGTGTGGATAAAGAAAGGAAAACAACTGTCGAAGCGTTTCTTATCTATTTAGATTTTGCTAATTAAATAAGCACGTGTTTATTGAGGTAAGGGATGAAGTTGCCTACATTAATGCTATTACCGTCTTCTTTGTCTTTTGGTCGAATATTCACCGGGGATTGATAGATAAAGGGAAGAGTGTCCTTAATGCAACTCTCCGGGACTTACATCAAGGATGTTAATAAAAGAAATAATTTGCCTGCAGTTATCGTTTAGACTCGGTTTTTTATATGGATGGCTTTTTTCGATTCGGTGAGCAGAGGTGTATAGCATTTTTTAAGTATTAGATAATGATTCACGGCACTTTGTGCGCTTATATTGCTATGCATATTCTTTTGAAGATTCTTTGGTTTGTAGTAAGCCCTACTTATACACAAATGTGGAATAAACAAACAAAAAGATGGCACAAATTTGTTTCGACGAAAACGACGTTTTAGAAGAAGTTTACTTTAAACACTGGATCGCGAATTCTATAGATGCACTGTACAGGGTCTCCACTCTAATCGTTGACCAATAGCTAATTTCTAAACTTCCAGTTGGGAAAATGCTTTAAATGACGTAAAAAATTATATTTTTTGTTGTTTGAGTTATTAAATGCAATTCTGAAAAGATTGCGAATTCTAAATTTTTATACAGTCTCTCAGTCTTATTAGTCATATTTAGTAAAATATTTTGACACACTAACACAGTGGCGGGAAACATTTTTGCACCGAATTGTCTCATTAAATATCGGCAGTTGGTAAAAGACCTCATGAGCAGAATCTGAAGAGTTATTGTTTTGTAATTATTACTAATAAAATACCCCACATCTGTCTCTCACTGATCCGGTAACGCTCTGACGTCACCAACAATAACATTCTTGCCATATTATTTCATCGTTAGAGCACCTAAGTTTCAGTAATTTTGAATTTAAAAAAGTAACTGTCGTTCTAATTTCAAATTTAATAGCTCTAAAATAGTAAAAAAAAAATTGCTATCGATTGATATAAAATTTATCTCGCTATGATCAATAATTCCCGAGAAATTTTAAGTTATATTAATCATACATTTTAAAAATTAATTTCCGTTTTTTAATAGAAAGTAGTAAAACACGTCAGTGGTATATCATGCGCATGATATACTTGGGAAGCTACGATGCATCTGATTATTTATTGCAATCTTGATGATATAATTTGATAATATTTTTTGGCAACGTTAAAATTTACACAAAGACATCTGAAGTACAAGAAAAATTGCTAAACAACGAAAAATACTTCACACGGAATGTAACTTACCAAGAGGTTTTTGGATTAAAGAAATATGTAAATAACATGTAAATAAAAAAAATATTTCCTGTCAAAAACATATGTTTATTTTATTTGTTTTCAATCAATGTTAAACATTTCTCTCGCATTTATATCTACTTAAACACGCCAAATTTGAAGATAAATCTCTTGAAGAAGAGGCAATTTGCACCCGTCATACAATGACGGGCGATTTTCTAGTTATTATATAACCGAAAATTGTATATCTCAATGCAAACTGTAAATACAGTGCTGTTCAAAATTATTAGAACGCTACAGAAAATTTTACACTTTTCAATACAGAAAATAAATTTATTTATTCCTATCTCAAATATATATTAAGTTTATTATTAATTCCATCGTATTCATTAGAAAAAAATTCAAATAATTCAAACTTTATCGCAAAATAAATCAGAATCGGAACATTTTAATAAAACTCTAAAATATGTATTGTTCAAAATTATTCGAACGGTCAAAAACTTACAACGAAAAAATAACATAACAATTTTTATAAATAAAACATCGGTGTCTAATTTTTATATGGGCCTTCTTTGGCCTCAACCACTGCTGTCAGTCTTGGATTCAGGCTGTCAACCAATTTCTGCGATGCCTCCTGGTTGATGCTGCGTCTTTCATTTTTGATCGTCTCAAAAAATTGATTTTTATTTCTTCTCTCTTCAAAATAGACTATCTGACTCAAAACTGACCCTAAATTTCAGATGGGATTAAGGTCTGGTCTTTGTGGTGGCCACTCCAGTATCTTAATCTTGTTTTTCGAGAAATATTCTTTGGAAATCTTTGACGTGTGTTTGGGGTCATTAGCTCGTTGAAAGATATACCGTCGACCCACAACTCAAATTTTTGATGGATTTCTTCAGCTTTTGGGACATGATATTGACGTGCATACTTACAGTCAATTTACTGTTCATCATCACAATTTCACCAACACCTTTAGAGGGAAACAACCTCTTACCATCACATTTCCACCTCAGTGTTTTATTCTCTGTTGGATATTCCTCATTTCAAAAGCATCACTTGATCGTCTCCATACTCTTCTACGTATTTTTTTTATCCAAAAAGGTCATATTTGCTTTTGTATGACCATAAAACACTGTCCCAGAATTGTGAAACCTTGGAAATATGTTCTTTTGCGAAGGCCAAGCGAATTATCATATTTTGTTTCGAGAGGTATTGAGATGCATGGTCTTTTTCTTTGGATACAACTTATGAACCCTGAGTTTTTGATTATAAGGCAAACTGATAGAGCTGTCACATTCAATTTCAAGTCTTTCAAAATCTCTCTTAACCATATATCTTTCTTTTTCTGCGGAAATATTGCATTCATAGAGTCTTCTCTTGTTCTTATTTTCGTTTTTTTTTTGTCTCGCCCTGTCTTGTTTTCGATAAATCATATAGTCTCATACTTCTTGCATAAATAGTAGATACTCAACATCGACAATTTATACTTTTTTGCTAGGTTTTCATAAGATACCCCATTCTTTCGATCTTCACTGTTGCAGTGGCGAAGATCAAAAGAAATCTTTTAGTTCTTGAGCGTTATTGTTGGCTAGACTGCTTTATAGACCAAAAAACAAATTATGAAATAAATTAATCTGTTAAAATTATTAAAATTTACCAAAATAAAAACAAATCCTATTCGTACTTACTTAAATATAATCTTCGTCATCAGTCGTTCGAATAAGTTTGAACAACTAAAATATACCGTTTAAAACACTAATTCTTTCTAAGAAGTAGTGATATTTCATGAAATAACTAACACTTATATGCATTTATGGAGGATGAAATAAGGTACTAGAAAATTAAAACAAAATAACAAATTATGAAGTTTTTAATATTTTATGAACGAAAGATGAAATTTTAACAGTCCATTCTAATAATTTTGAACAGCACTGTAACTGGTAAGGCCTCATAAGAAACTCAAGAAGGCCGCAGGTTCCCCATCCCTGCACTAAAATTTTAGACAAACAAGGTTCCATGCTTCTGCGACCAAAACTGAACATATGAAGCTTTGACCTTCATTATTTTAAGCCAATCAACGGACGCCTCGAGAAACATCGTGCGTTGAGTGTCGGATCTTCCTCAAGGCAGCCATTGAAATGGTCTAATTTAATGATATTCAAAGCTTTATAACCCGAGCAGTTTTAGATTCAGAAAAGTGGAGCTTTTTATAAATGTTGGACCATAAAGAATATTTTATTAAATATGACTAATAGGACTGGGGGACTGTATAAAAATTAAGATTTTGAAATTTTTTCAGTAGTACGTTTAATGACTGAAACAGCATAAAATATAATTCTTTACGTCATTTAAAGCGTTTTTCCAACTGGAAGTACATATCCTATTCGCATACGATATTTTAAGACATCTCCACGATGTTGTTACGATATTCTGAATGCTGCCAAACATCGTAAAGATATCGTATGAATGTTGTAGAGCATCTTGTACTAATAGGGTACCTATCTCTAACGGGTTAGAAATTAGCTATTGCTCACTCTGGATAAAGAATAGACTCCATCGGAGTTTTTAAAATAATTGAATGCATTTGTGATGATCATAAGTCACTTGAAATTCAGATCCACCTATCTGTTTACAGATTGGCTGAGCGGACTTGTAATCTCCATATATAATTTTTTTCTATTTTACGTATTACTACCACGTTTTCCAAGTTTTTGAAAGACAAAAGTGTTATACGAAAGATAGTATTTGTCAAACGCATTATACTAATTTCGAGGAAACGAATAAGCGTATCAAAGCTGCTATTAAACTCATCAAATGACTGACAATATATAAAGTGGATTCGAGTATCATTTGGAAGGGAAACGAGGAGCCAATAAATAATTCATCACAATTTATTAGATTTTATAGATGCATATTAAGTTTGCACACCCATTTTATTTCTATTTTGCGACATTTTTTAAGACACGATTTTTTAATGTGTCCACTGTTTCTCGAGCACCTGCATTCGTAAAATTTTTCGTTTAAGATCCAGTAATTTCGTGAAGGGTCGAGCTGTTCTCATGATACTCGAAATGGTTCCATTTTTGTTACGAATTTCCAGACTAAGTGTAAAACTTATGGTCCCTATTATAAATGTCTTCATCGAAGGGAAGTTCGTCTTCGGGACAACAGCAAAAATATTGCGAGATATGATCAACGTCTTTCAATGGCAGCAAAAGAGCTCAAATTAAATAGTAATATTATTATAACGAAATCAATTTTATTTAATTATACAAATTATGCGTTGTAGAAAAATGTATACATGTTATTAAGGTATCTTAAATTTTATCTATAGAATAAAGTTATCTTAAGCGGAGCAGCTGCAGTAAAGGAGTGGGAGAGGTTGCAGAGGACAGACAACTTAATTAGTCTATCTTCCTGAACCAAAAAGAAAAAGACTCGTGTTGCGAGTTAGCTCCGTGGTCTGGCGATCGATGCTCGTATGCTTGTCGGTAACTTAGCTGTTCTGTATCGTATTTTAAGTATTTAAGTCGACTCTTATGTTGTTATGAATATTATTGTTGAAGTAAACTTCGTGAATCAAAGGAGCACATATGGAAAGGTCACACGGAAATGATTTTGGGTGTTTAAGATCTTATGATAGAAAGAACTCGTGGAGGTAACTTTTCACCAGTGTAACATTTTTTGTGAAAAGTGAAATAAACTGATTAGGGGTTCAGTATTCAGATGTTTTCTATTTTCTTGGCAGCGCTGACCAGTGTATTTCATTCCTTAAACGCATATAGCAATCATTCAAGAGGTTACAGAAAGAAGAAACAACAAACCAATTTTTCAGCCAAAATTTTAGTGCTGAGAAATCTGTCTCTGGTGAAGAAAGTATTACATTTCTGAAAGCAAGTGCATCCAAATGTGAAAGAGAATAAACCTAGCTTTCATTTTGTTGCGTTGGATGCCAATTATATTTGTTAGTTAAACTGTAATTCATTTTCTTCTGACCTCGGGTAACTTTGCACCGGGAAGGTGAGATTCTTTGCACCATTGAAATTTGCGGTACAAAGCAATCTCAGTTGGTTTTTAAATTTATTTTTGTATTAAATAATAACAAGAACAATTTTTGCCTTTGCTTCAGATATGCTCAGGATGTGTAAAAGGAAATTAGAGACTCGTTAGTATATGGATTTCTCTGCAGAGACCTTAGAAGCTTGCTTTAATGCCATTTCACAAGGTTAAGGTACTCTTAAAGAGGCAGAAACTTGTTTTGGTACTCCAAGCGAACAGTTAATTAAAAAAGAAATCTAACTCATACAAGGAAACATGGAAATCCCCTGGTTTTCTTCAATGAGTAGGACAAGATCGTTGCAACTTGTATAGTACAGTTCAGTGACTTTGGTTTTCCTGTCAATAATGCTGACTGTAAAATGATAATAAATGCCTATTTAACTAAGAGGGATATGGTAATATATAGATATATCAATAATACACCCAACAATGATTGGATAAGGGTTTTTTTAAAACGCTATCCTGATTTGACCTGATACGATGCCATAAAATTGCTAATTATAATAAGATATTTATAAACTTTACTTTTCTTGTATATTTCCAACCAGGGTTTTAATAAATATATCTAACATTGTACACAGTGAGTTTGTTATTGAAATATACTGAAAAAATGTCGAGAATATGTGAGGAATCAAAGAATCTCCACCTAACTTTGTACCTAAATTTCAAAAAATTATAATTTATTATTAAATTGCTGTATGATCCAATTTTTGCTGAAAAACGTTTCCCTAGTAATCACTAACGAGGAAAAAATTAGAAAAGGCCTTTTTAAAGAGAAACCTGCAATTTATGTCAGAATTCTCTCTTAAGTCATGAAAATCGGGGCAAAGTAACTCCATTTTACTGTAGATGTGCAAAACCAGATGTAACAAAACATGATCTGTCATGGGTAATTGCAAACTAATAATCGGAGATTGAAATGATATTACATCGAAAATATTAATTGCACTCTTTAATACTAATCGGATGAGAAGAAGCAGAGGCTAAATTTTTATTTCAGTACTTTCATTTTTCCACGTTCTCGTGTTAAGCAGAAAAAAAGAAGAGCTATATTGTATCAAGAGATCCTGTATTGGTCGATTGTTGCTGACAACTTAGCCCATTTAAAGTGGCTCCGAAAGCCTCCAGATCTTATAGTTTTGCGATTTCTTACTTTGGGTTTACATTAAAGTACCGTGTATATACCACCTTGACGGCTACATTGAATGAGCTTCAGAACAATACTACCTGTAAATTAACGAAAATGGACTATGGCATGCTCCAACATCTTGGGGAGAACTGGATAGCTGCACTGGTCCAGAGAATGCATCCAATTCGCCACTGGCCATGGTCCCTTCCCCATCTACCTAAAGAGATTCGGTCTCTGTTCTACAGACTACTGAGGATGTGGGGAAATAGGAAATCCCCTTCACTACGCAAAGAGATGCCCACTTACTTTATCATATCACCTCAAGGAACCTAGACAACAATTCATAGTCCATTGGCGTCCTATCCAGCAAACTCTCAAGACGAAATATAGATAATTTAATCACATTCCTAGCGACTAACGAAGACCAAATTAAAAGTCAAAATACAACACCGTCACATACTCCAGCCTAGAAATAGATACTTCCAAAGATCCACCTCCCGGAACCAGAAATTCGATGAATACCCAGTTGAGCAACAGAGCACACTAGCTTAAGTAAAGCAAACAGCCACCACCAAATCTTCCGTAATTCATCCAAAAAATCCACCTTTCACATCACTGACAACGCTGGAGTAACCATTCCAGCGATTCCTAAGTATGAGTAACAAGACAGAACAAAAAAACTAGTCCCACAATTTTTAGGATGGTTGCGACAATAATCACCAATATAACCGGTTGTATTACATTATCAATTCTTCATTATCGTCGCATAGAACAACACTAACAGCCCCGAATCATGGAGCTGCAACTGTATGAAACAATGTAACTAAAGGAAACATTCTACTCTTTCATATGAGTTATCATATGAGTGCAGTACTTATATGATAACTCCTCTCGTATATATTTGATATTATACTCGGATTATAACCCTCTATGCACTTTTCATTATTTTCTTCTTTGTTTATGCATAATTATGCTCCATTTAATGTGTTTTTATATCTCTTGATGTATTTTTTTTTGCTTTTGCTTTTCAACAAAGTTTCAGACATACTCATCCAACCGACAGGGAGCCGTTTAGGCTTCGAATTCGGGGTATGCTGTTTTGTTATGTATAGGTGTGCGTTGAGTAATGAAAGCAGGATATATGAAACATTGGTAACTAGAAACATTTGTTTCATTTTTTATGAGCACTTTTTCAAAGCACTTTTGTTACACTGTTGTATGTTACAGCACTACTGTTGAAATATAGTCAGTTAAAAATAGATCATTATTTATAATTAACCTGTATTTATTTAAGAAATATAAGGTACTAATTAGGGTGAAAGAGGTCAGAAAGAGATGAAATCCGTGCGTTATTAAATTGTTTTATCTCAGTAACCAGTAAAAAACCAATATTGAACTACTAAACGCGTTTGCGTGTAATTATTGAACTCAGTAATATCATCCTCTTGTCAAATATTTGAAAAAAATGTCAAGGAAAACTTTGAATGCATAATTTCTGCCAGAAATGAAACAAAGAATGAAATGAAAAAAAATTCTAGTTCAGAAATGAAGCAAAACGCCACTGGAGCAAAAACTTTGTTCTTTGGAAGTATTTCAGCTCATATTTAAAAAAGCAATATAACCCAAACCGTAACCTTTTACTTTTGATCCAATTCAATTTCGTATCCGTATTCAAAGTTCCATACATGTATACTCCATCTCTCTCGATTTCTATTCTTCAATTTATTTTCCTCATTTCCTGTTATTTTATGCGCATTCGTAATGTGTTAAGCCCAGAAGGCTCTCCTTGAAGTAAGAACTTAACAGTAAAATTTACATCACAATAAGCGGAAGGGAACACAAGGAAGAACACTGTATCTCCCTCTACTATTCTTTTTAGCTTTTTGCTTCAAATATAAATCTTCTATAATTCTGAGAATAACCTTCGCAACGTTGAACTTAAAAGTGCTATCGATTTTGTTCCAGTCTAATTTCGAGAGATTTCTTTCTTTTCTCTTATTTCTTATTTATCGAATGTCTTTTCGTTGTCAAGTGCATTTATCAATTTTTTCACCCAGAAAAAATATCTTTCATGAATGCCAGAATAGTTGATATTGCTAAATTTCTATAAGGCAAGAAAGGGGATTCCAGATTTTAGAATAGAATTCACTTTTTCAAAGTTCTTTTTCCCGCGCTTTTTGTTGTTCTTGTTTGTGTGCCTCAGTTCGTAATTTTTTTTTGCTGGTAGAAAGTGAATTCAGAGCTAGTGGCACACAAGTTCTTTCTTTTCAATCACTCTTTCGATATTTTTAGCTGTTTACTTTTCTGATTATGGAGGAGAAACTGATTTCTTTTGGAGTCTTTTTTTCTTACTTTCTTTTGGATTTAAATGAATGTGGTAAAGAATCAAAATAGAAGAATTTTTTGTTTTTCTGATGGAAGTCCCGAGATGAAAAATTTGTATGAGATTGCATTAACTTGAGTATTAGCTTTTTCCCCGACCTATAAAAAGGAATTCCTTCATTGAAGCTTACTATATTCCATTTTTTCACCATTTGCCAGGATCAATCGTTTTTCCATTTGCTGAATTACGAATGTTAGTACGATATTAAGATAAATACTTCGGTAAGAAAAAAAATTACAGTTACTGAAAACAAATTCATAAATACGATTTTTTTTGTATTTCATGCATTTTTTAAATGTACTACTTACTAATTTAGCTGTTTGTCTAAAAAGCAAAAATTAAGTTCTTTATTTCTAGTTAATTTTCGATATTATTTTATCTAGTTAATTTTCGATTTAAATTGTAGATACTTTTATAATTGATCTGCTTTGAATTCATTTTTTGAGTTTCGGATTGCATGTTGGAACACTAAATCGGGGTGTCCACTCAAAACGTGTCCCAATAGTTTATTGCTAAACCGTGAGACATACGTATATACTTTCAGTTCGAAAAATGCTATAAAAGTCGTAAAAAATTATATTTTATTTTTTGAGTACATAAATGTACTGCTGTTAAAATTGTGAAGCATAAATTTTCATGCAGTCGCCCGGTCTATTAGTCATATTTAGTAAAATATTCTTGACACATATTTTAAACAAAAAAGTTCCACTCTTCTGCGACTAAAACTGACAGAGTTATGAAGCTTTTACTGCTGTTTTTGACGATTATCGTTATTACCATTTCAATGAAGGCCAACGAGTGATTTTTCCTCGAAGAAGATACTCCAATCAACTCTCCTCGCTTGCTCGATACGGACGCTGACTGGTTTAAAATTATGAAATTCAGACTTCGTTATTTTTTTCAGATGTACATTTATGTACTCAAAACGTTTTAAATATAATTACGTCATATAAAGTATTTTTCCAATAGGAAGTATACGCCTATGACTAGCGATTTAGAAATTAGTTATTGGACCACGACCACTTTTAGAGCGTGCACACTCTATATTATATGTTCTTTTTAAATTAGATTTAGTAAATAAGCACTAACTTATGTATAAAAGATGTGCTTTGAAATAAATTTAACAAAAAATGAAACAGATATAAAATTCGATAGGAAATTTTTACCAAAACGCTAATCGCTCGCAAAAAATATTTCTCAAGAAAATTATAAAAACTGCTTGCCAAAATAAAAGCGATAAAAGATATTTTTATCGTTAGTTTGAAGTGAAAGCAAAAATGCAAATCGTTTATTCGAGTATATTTTCTGCCGGAAGTGGACTTCTCCATCAGAAGTATTAAGAGCTGTCTGTTTAACATGTTACCTACAATGAGTTGATGGAAAAGTAACACAACTGGTTTAGTTTAGTTACATTAACGTCCCGTTTTGAAGCAACACAGGGGATATTTTGGGACGGACCTCGTAATTTTGAACAGCTGTTAAATGAGGAGGTCCGCATCTGAGATGGCACCTCCCTCTCCAAAATTTCGCACCACACCAACTGGAAGACGTTTGGCCACAACGTATGCTTTAGCTTGCAACACACCCATACATGGCAGTTCTTTAGTGGAATCAGGTTTCGAACTTGGAATCCTCCGACCCCGTTGCCGTGACCTTACCACTAGGCCACCGCAGCCTCTAACAACACAATTAGAGTTTGTTTTTGAAATCTGAAGATAATATGATCATTTTTCAATTACTTAACATAAGTGGAAATTGTTTTTGAATTCTATTAAGCATCCGATAAATATTTTTAATGCTCATAAATGGAAAGATACTTATAACTTTAGATAAATTTTCTCAGTTTTTATTTTTAAGGTAGAAGATACATTTTTTTTTACGAAAAACCTTTCTCCCTAAATATTAACAGGCTAAAACGTACCTCTATGAGTTGTTTACATGCTACATTGATAGTTAACGAACTGCCAATGCCTTTTCCTTTCAACATTGACTTTGAGGGTAATTCAATCTTGGAATAGATATAAATGAATAAAGATCTTTGTTTTAGCATTGTTTCTCTGCTTCTTTGAAGATGACCGTCTCAAAAAGTGTTGTTTAAGAGCAAAAGGAAATGCGATAAACCAGAGTAGTGAAAGTAACTCCAAATAATTTACGACAAAATGCTTTTATTTATACAATTTCTCAGAATCATTATAAGCATGCCATGCATAGTTTGTAAAACGACGATTTGTCTACGAATTTTTTTTTCTAAAATCAAATGCATTATCTAATGTCTTCATATTTAAGCCGGGGAGCAACAATCAGATCGCTTCGTTTCACAAACAGAAAACATTTACTTTAACATGAAGTCAACATATATACAAACACATCATCAACAAGAATTCAGACGAAAAACTGAACACATTAACGGAATTCTGACAGAACCCTAAAAATATGTTTAAAAGTAGACGATTCACAATTTATAGCAGAAACAGCAAGTTTTATGGTTAAGGTAACCATTAAAAAGGTTTACCATTTATTACTCGTATAAACAAGAAAATAATGTTGGTTATGATTTTTTAGCGTCAGGTAATACTTCTTATATAAGATACACGTATAGCCTTTCTATCTTCTAAATAACGAAAATAGAACAAAACGTACTGTAATGACGATTGAAATCATAGACGCAAGGTTGTAGGAAACCCAACCACATTTGGTTCTAACATGTCTCTTTGAATTATTACCCCAGGAATCGATACTAATTGAATGGGAAATACAAGGCTGGTCGTTAATATTAATTTCATGGTTCTTCATTGAATATCAAAGAAATTGGATTGTTATCAATGAATTTATATAAAGAATATATATTCATTGACAAAATAAATAGAGATTGTTAATCATGTCAAACGAATTAATTAATACCAACAAATTAATGATCTTTCTTTAGAAAAATTCTATCGATACATGAAGCATTTTCGCTTTTTCTCAGTTACCATCTGAATCTTATGGCTTTTCTGTTCATATTAACTATCGCTACTGTTTTATTCAACACTAACTGATATACTTGGCCTTGCTCGGGATTAAATTAATTTCATGTCTAATATTTTTTTATATAAAAACTCCTTTTCTGCAAAATATTATTACACATAAAATCATTTTATCGTCTGAAACATTTTTTAATTAAAATGAGAATATCAATTGAACCAAAAGATTCTATAAACAATCAAGTCAAACATACAGCTATTTTTCTCCATTTTTAATTAAATATAGAATTAATTAAATATTTTTTTATTATATAAACACAAAATAAAACCAAATCAATAGTTGTTCCTGATATAAAGTGTTAATCGATTGCTTTTTAAACTTTTCTTATAGTATTCTTACAGAATTCTGTTAATGTGTTCTGAAAACAGTTCTTCGTATACATTCTTATTCTGCAATAATAAAAAATCCCTTTTCGGCAAGCTTGAAGGCAAAGGTAAATTCCTCTACGTTAATGTTTAAAAAAGTAATGAAATATTACATATTGATCAATACAGACATAGACAATGACTTTATTGTTTTTACACATTGCAATATTTACGTTGTGATTCTGTTTTCATGACATTTATTTTTTTACTATATCGAGGTTTTATCAGTCCATTTTCCATTCTAAAAGTTTTTGCTAGATTTATTGGTTAGTAAATTGGTCAAATTTTTTTTATGTATCCGAACACATAAACATTCAACACGTAGGAATCATAAAGAAATAAATATCCCAGCAGCGCAAATATCCCCTAGATAACATTAAGACAGCCTATCTGAAACAGTAACAAGAAATTGACACTTGACACGAATAAAGAACGACTCTAAATTAGTTTATTTAATCTAGGTTACCATATAATTGTGCAAACATCACTTTGTCATGTGGTAAAATCACATGACATGAAACATTTAAACATTACTAGAATGGGCTCATTTAGAGAACTCCCTGGTTACAGAGATACTAGTCACTAAATTCTTAACACATAAGAGAATAAAAATTATTAAACATTGTGAGTTCCAAATTTAGCACGTGTGTTTAAAGCATAGGATATCAATGCAACCATTTTGAACAGGAAATTTAAATCTCCATCGACAGTTAAAAGCAAATACTCAGGCAGAAAACCCCAAAACAATTTTAAAGTTGATGAGATATTTTTCAATATAAAAAAGGATAAAGAGAACTCTTATATATCTATCTTTTTTGGCTATTTTATATTAAATTTATTAAACAAATCTTGGTGTTCACTTAAATATGAAATTAAATTAATCTGTCAAATTAACTAATTATCAAATTAACTATTAAAATTAACTGTTTGATTAATTAAAATTAACTATTTACTTAAATAAAATTAAATATTTAGTTAATTGTGACGATATCTTCACTAAAACCTTTTTTATGGCTCATAGTATATGCCAGAAATCTTAATCTTGTAATGATCTAATAATTATCTTAATTTAAATAAAAATTATTATGTCTGTATGTATGCTGCACATCTCCTCCTAAACCACTGGACTGATTTCAACCAGACTTTGCACACTATTTATTGAAGACAAGAGAAAGTTCAATTTAACTTTTCAAAGCCCAAAAGTTAACTACAATTTCTGATAATTAAAAATTAAACAAGGCTTTTTTCAGCTATATCTTTGGAAATCATTATCTCACGAAACTATTTTTACACCTTATTATATTTTTTTAAAAATTTTCAGTGCCAAAAATTTCATTTCCATACAATTTGTTTCTCTCATTTTTATATTTTTTCAAAATTAATTTTATACTGAATTCGTAACAATATTCTTTATTGTTGAAGATCAGGAATAATACGAATATATATAGTTGCCAGAATACATTCACAGAATTCTGGACTAATGCTAAAAGAAAATTTTACAAGTAGACTATTAGCCATTTATATCTTGACCTAATAATGATTGATTTCTTTCATTCTTTAAATTTATGAATACTATAATAAAATATTCATTGAAACCTTTCTTTCTTTTACTTTAGTAATTGTTAACGAAATTTGAAGTACTTATATAATAAATAATGAATTATGGAGAAAACAGATGTTTTTAAAAATCGTTTGTTTCAATTGATATTGTCATTTTAATTAATAACGTTTCAGATCAGAAAAGGAATTTGTGTATCATAATTTTTATACAATAGTAGTATTTACATTAAAAATATTAGACATGAAAGCATTTTAATCCGGAGCAAAGCCTGGTATATCAGCTTGTTTATCGTACAAAAAGTGGAAGTGAATGCGGCTGATGGGAGCACATAACTTCTAAGTAAATTTTGCTGTCAAAAAACTTTCAACATAAAAGTAGTTTGTTATGATAAGTTGATAGTCCCCCTAATTGAAAGTTTCTTTCTATCTTCAATCGTAACAGAGTAATGGGAAATGATAAATTGGGGGGGGGCTGGGGAATTGAATATCGCTTTTCAGCTCATAACTTCTAAGCAATTGTAGCTGTCAAAAAATATTAATATAAAAGCTGTTCGTTCTTATAAGGTGATAATTCGCCTAACTGAATTTTTTTCCCAATCTTTAGTCGTAACAGAGCTATGGGGAAATGATAAAATGGGGGAGGGGATTGATAGTGGTATTTTAGCTCATAACTTCTAAAAAATTGCAGATATCAAAAAAGTTTCAATACAAAAGTTGTTTATTATAAAGAGGCAATAATTCGCCTATTTTGAGTTTTCAGAGCTTTCCAACAAGGGGTAACATGCATAGGTTAAGTTAAAGTTAGGGGGAGAGGAGGGGAAGGGTGGCAAAATCACTTTTCAGCTCATAACTTCTAAGCAATTGTAGCTATCTAAAAAGTTTAAATGCAAAAATTGTTCGTTATGATAAGGTAATAATTCGCCTAATTTGAATTTTCTTTCTATTTTCAATTGTAAAGGGATTATGGGAAAATGATAATTTCCACCCCCACCTTTTCCACCCCCTTTGAGCTGGATAGCCCATCTACGAACTCGACCGAGATTTTCACATCCTTACAACATATCCCATGGTGGTTAAATTTACATCAAAATTACTCCAGTTATCGTGTTCACAAGATAACATGGGAAAAGGGAAAAAGCGTTATATATATATATATATATATATATATATATATATATATATCGCTTTTTGACTTTCATGACATTGATATATATATATGTTATAAACTTTTTAACGAAAGGTCGTTTGGGTTCTAGGGGGTCATGATCGGTGAAGATCTGCACAAATTTTCCGAAAGTGTCATGAGAACCATTGCAATAGGTAGACTACCTGTAAGGAATCTACCTAAAATGATATATATTGTGTATAGCTGATATACCCGGCGTTGCTCAGGATTAAAATACTTTTGCATAAAATATTATAATACAGAAAATCCTTTTATCGTGTGAAATGTTTTAAAATTAAAATGAGAACATAAATTGTAGCAAACGATTTTTTAAAAATCGCCGAAAGCTAATTCTCTCCGTAATATTTGTTATATAAGTACTTCAATTTTTTTCACATATACTTTTTAATGGACTTTTTGGGACGATTAATTACTTTTCGATTAATAAAAAACATGAAAATAAACCAAATCAAAAGTTAAACTTTTCTTTTTGTGTTTTCCAGAATTTTTTAAATGTTTTTGGCGACAGTTCTTCGTATGTGCATTTTTGTCATTATCAACATTAAAAAAATAATGCTACAAATTTGTGTATGGACGAGTTTTCTGGTTTGTTAACTTATATTAAAAACCTTCCCATTATCTGCTTGTATGTTGAACTTCTGCTTTGAAGATTCATTGACTTAGCATTACACCGAAAATACGTATTACAGGCATGTAAACAAACCAGGAAACTCGTCCATAAAATTAATTTTGAAAAATTTACTAAAATGAGAGAGAAAAAAAAATGTACGGAAATGAAATTAGTGCCACTGGAAACCTTAATTTTTAAAAAATATGGTGTAAAATTAGTTTTTGTTAGATAACATTTTCAGAAGATATCGCGGTAAAACGCCAAAATCTTGCTAAATTTTTAATTAACTTTTGGACTTTGAAAAATTGACAGTGACCTTTATCTTGTTCTGAAGACCTCATGTGCATAAAAATATGTACAATAGACATTCAAAACCACAGCCTCCCAACTACAGAGATTAAGACTACAACGACTTACATTAATCCAATGTTTGCTTGTGAACGACATTTCTGGAGCGTGCTGTTGTCAAACATCTATTTCATCTGCTTACAAAAGCTTTACTATCTTTGCCTTTGTTGGAATTTGAGCGATTGACTTATGTTTTCTTTTAGGAATCTTTAAAACGCAACTCCGAATCTCGTAATACTCAAAGTTATACATTTTCAATTAAAATATTACTTATTTATTATTTCGTAGAAAACGCAGGTAAAGATGACAGGCGATATTAACTGCAACGATTTTTTAATCTGATTAAATAAGCTTTAGAATTCTTTAGGAACCAATGAAAACATTGCCAAACGATATTTGAAGCAAAAATAAATAGGAAATCAAAAATCAAAATAATGATACGCCGTTGCTTGACAACGGAGTATAATTAAATTTGCTTTATTTCAAAATCTTCTGCGTCTAATCAACTATTTATTAAATTTTGAAAAATTAATAAAAGTTGAAGGAAAAATGTTACAGACATAAAATTGGTATCATTGAAAAGGTAAAATTTTGAACTTTAAAATGGTATAAAAATATTTCTGGGGGATAATTTGGTCCGAACTTACAGCAGAAAAATGGTTTCGGTTAATTTCTAATTAACTGACTGGTTAATTAACTTCTGAGCTTTGAACAGTTGACAGGTATCTTCTCCTTGTTCTAAATAATAAGTGTACAAAGTTTGGCTAACATTGGATCAGTGGTTTAGGAGGAGATGTGGAACATACATACATACAAGCATACAAGGACGTTTATTTATATTGAGATTTAGAAGTAAATTACAAGGCATTTATTTGTCATTTTCAGGTGAATTATTGTGTTTGTTATCAATGATAACAACTAGCAGTTTTGTGAATCATCTGACTCATATAGCGTTTCTATTCTTATTGATTATCTTTACAGTTTTATTCAAGATTTAAATTAAATTATAACGCATTCATTTGTCATCATTGTCAGATGAGTTATTACGTTTGTTATTAATGTTACAACTAGTAGTTCTGTGAACAGTAGACCTCGCGACACTCCCACCGACATCCGCTTTTCATCGTAGTCTTTAACGGGTTGGGCATTTTTTACCGCATTCGAATTATTTACACAAGTCCCTGCTTTTATAAGTATATATTTACAAAATTAAAATCAAATGCCTGCTTTTATCAGTATTTAAAAATTACCATTAAATGACTCTCCATTGCCAAAATGACTAAAATGTTTTAACGGTGCCAAATTGGCCATTGACTCTCTAAGCATTTAAACCATTAAAACTGCCGCCATCTTGAAACTGAATAATAAAGAATAAAAATTCCTACACATGCGTCGTTTTCAAAGACTTTAAGGAATATTCATACCAAATTCGAAGAAAACCAAACAACCCGTTTGATCGTGACTGCTTAACAAACAAATTTACAGACGAAATGTCAAACGATTAAGTTGAAACAGGACCTCGCGTCGCTCAGCGTGACGTGTGGAAATCATATATTATAACGATAGGGAGCAGAAAATGAGTGTTGTGTCCAAATTAACAATACATTAACATTTCTGCTTTACATAAAATTTGTTTTCGCAGTGTTTCTTTTTTCCAAGCGTATTTATTTTGCTTGCTTGACATAAATTTTAATTTGTGTTAAGTAAAGTGTTATACATGTTGATGTAGACTAGGTGTTGGGTTGATACACAGTTTTGCCTTATCAGATACATGTTGATACTGATACTCGTTTGTACCCGATACATTTACTTGATACTTTTGTATCTGATACGGCCGATAACCGATCCATTCCCCTTTGATCTTCCCTTTTGTTACAGCAGCTATTAGACGGGTGGAGGGAAAAGAGAGAGGAAAGGATTTATTGATAAAGTTAGTAAATGGAAAGGCGATTATTCCTGGGCTCGGATTGATATGTAGGATATACCGTTGCTTTTGGTAGTGGCTGGAAATGAAAGAAGGTCATTTGTTGAGGAGGTAAGCTCCAGTTTCGCTCAAAATCTCACTCCGAGCCGTGTCCTTTTATTTTATTCCGAACTCGATCAATCTAATTTCTTTATTTCAGATGTTAGCAACGATTCGTGTTCAAAACACCCGGTTTTTGGTAATTTCACCTCCGAATTAACCTGGACCAATGTTGATGGTTGAGATTCTTTTAACGCCCTTGCGGTGATTTCCACTAAAGGGGATAACGAAGCTTCCTGTAATATACACGCCTCCCAAAATTTCCTTAGTGGTCTCATCGAAAGGATTTAAATATCCAATATTTCTGACACATATTAAATGACTGCACCAGAAATAATTCGTGGTGCATTTTTAAAGGTGGGATAGGCTGAGATTTCAGTAATTTAATAAAAATGACAGTTTTACTCAAATAACCTGTGGTAGGTTACAGAACTCAGAAGGTTATAGGTTAATCAACTCAAATAAACTTCAGCATCTAGGAGGTGTGTATTATTTGTACCGATTGAACCAAAAGTATTACATTTCAACAATCAACATGAAAACGAAACCTTGCCAATGACCGACGTATCTACTTTGCTATTTAATACAGTGTTGCTAATATATTATTTAACTACATAAAATAAATTTATTTTAATTGTAAAAATACTAATTTAGATTTTTTCTAAAAAACCACGACCCACTGTGACCTGAATTCTTTAATTTACCTCATTTCCAAAACTAATTTGACCGGTTTTTTTTCACCGGTTTTTGAGTTAAAAAAAAGCCAGCTGTAATCGGGACAAAAATTGCCGAAAAACTGGTCAATCGAAATAAAAATAAAGCGATTTGCGGTTTTAACCAGTAGGTTTTCCCCATTCCTAATCAACCCCTCCTAAATACAGTATTTAGGAGAGGTTGCCCTAATTTGTGTGCTTTAGTGTATATTTTGGGAGGGGTTAAAAATGGAAACAGGAAAGAAATCCGTCTTGCGAGCCTTTTTCACTTTACCCGCAAAAGTCTTGCAATGTGAAATATTTGCCTCAATAATTTTATTTACATTATAGTTTAGTTATATTAACGTCCTGTTTTGAAGCAACACGAGGGCTATTTTGGGACGCACCTCACAATTTTGGGCCTCGGTCAGATGACAGGGACGACACCTGAGCTGGCACCCCCTCTCCAAGCTTCCTCACCACACCAACGCGAAGACCTTTGGCCCCCTACGTATGATTTTACGTGAAGCAGGCCCAATACACGACGGATCTTCAGTGGAATCGGGTTTCGAGCATGGAACTCTCCGGCCCCAAAGCCGAGATCTTACCACTAGGCCATCGCGGCCTTTGCCAATTATAAACCAACTTAAAAAAACATTTGCAAAGCATCCAACTGTTTTACAATGCCCACCTGGACGTCTCTTCATATTCCATGCGTCCTAAGGCTAATGAGCCTTCATCTGTTGCAAATTGCAATGACGACGATCCTCTGATAAAGTAAAATAAAATTTATGAATAAATTCTATGAATAAAATTTATTCATAGAAAGTCCCATCAATCTGGTGTACTTACAAAACATTGCAAGGAAAGGCAAAAAATACTTTAAAAATTATTTTATTCTAGATTATAGTAAGAAATAATGCATTTTGGTCGTTTTATAAAAACATAACGCACCCCAATAGCGTCGCCAGGGCAGAAATAATAGATCTGGGTGATACTGCTTAGGAATCCTCGCCTTTCAATACACTCTGGCTATAACAACAAATCTTTTCCTTTCCACTTCCCCCACCCGTCTAGCACTTCAAAACCAAGGGCATGTGCACATATCATTAGCTCTACCGAAAATGCGAAGCATACCCAACGAGGAAATGTTTCAATCTGATATTTCGTATCAAATTCATACAGTTTCACCCGACCGAAAACGGACGAGGTCGAAGCTATTGCCAGTCTTTATCAATCGAGTCCGAGAAGTGATACCGAGTACCTGATATTTTTGGTCTGTATCATTTTTATGTACCTGATACTTTTGCGTACCTGATACAAAGTATCAAGTTGATACAGTATCACCCAAC
>BGPR01005366.1:29899-67166 GCA_013235015.1 Araneus ventricosus
AGAAATAAAGGTAAATTAGTTCAAAGTCTAACCGTTTCCTAGCAACGGAGTAGCTATAAATTTGCGTTATTTCAAAATCGTCTGCACGTAAAAAATTATTAAACTTTAAAAAATGAATAAAAATTGATGGAAAAATGTCACAGAAATGAAATTAATATCATTGTAAAGGTAAAATTTTTAACTTTAAGATGGTATAAAAATAATTTTTATCGGACTATTTGTTCCGAAGTTACAGCGGAAAAAAGGATTATGTGATAGTTGATTTTAAAAATAATTTATTCCACATGTTTTCGCATTCCTGAAGGATCACGTGACAGTTGATTGAAAAATAAAAATCTTCATCGCGAATCGCGGAGTCAATGGGCTTTCTTTGTTAACTATTTTTAATCTGTAGTCAAAAATAATTAATTTAGCGTGATTTCACCTAGCCTATGTCCGTTCTCGGGTTTCAAGCTACAACTGTTCCAATTTTAGTCCAAATCGGTTTTGTGGTTTGGTCGTGAAAGCTTAACAAACAGACAGACAGACACACTTTCGCATTTATTTAAGTACTAGCTGTTACCTGCGACTTCGTGCGCGAAGAATTTGAATTATTCTTTTTTTTAATTCACGAATGTAAATGTTTTGTTGCATTTTGAAAGGGGAAAGGAAAAGTTCTGACGGTTGATAATACTTAATTGGACGGCTGACAGGAGTGTACTGTACATGTATGCTGATATAGTTATGTAAATTTTTTATCTATGATGATAGACTTTTGTATACCACGTTATTTGCACGGATGTAAAAATATTTTTAAACCTTTATAGCAATCGGAGAAAATATTTCATCGCAATGGCATTAATATCATTAAAAAGATCATTTTTTGGTCTTTAAAATGGCCTAAAAATAATTGTTGTCTAATAAAGATTTCAGAAGTTATTGGCAAAAAACGTCTAAGCATTAGGCTTAAAAGCGGCTAATGTTCGTTATTTAATTAAATATCTTAAGAACTAATTAACTCTGAAAGTTCAATATAACACCTTTGACCTAAAAATATGCTCTAGAATGCCGTGTGTAAATTTCACGTCGCTACCGTTCACCGTTTAGGAGGAGTTCTTGTGACCGACCGATCGACCGACAGACAGACAGATACATGTAAAATCTGCCTTATTTTATGGATACTTATAAATATAAGCAAAATTTTCAAAATAAAGGCAAATTAGTTCCAAGTCTAACCATTTCCTAGCAAATGAGTAGCTATAAATTTGCGTTATTTCAAAATCGTCTGCACGTAAAATTTAAAAAATTAATAAAAATTGAATGAAAAATGTCAATGCGAAAACATGTGAAATAAATTATTTTTTAAATCAACTATCAAGCAATCCGTTTTTCCGCTGTAACTTCGGAACAAATTATCCGATACAAATAATTTTTATACCATCTTAAAGATACAAATTTTACCTTTTCAATGATATTAATTTTATTTCTGTGACATTTTTCATTCAATTTTTATTAATTTTTTAAATTTTACGTGCAGACGATTTTGAAATAACGCAAATTTATACTTACTTCGCTGCTAGGAAACGGTTAGACTTTGAACTAATTTATCTTTGTTTCTGAAAGTTTTGCTTAGAAATTACATGTATCTATCTGTCTGCCGGTCGATCGGTCGGTCACAAGAACTCCTCCTAAACGGTGAACGGTAGCGACATGAAATTTACACACAAGGTGCTATTTTCAAATTTCAGAGTTAATTAGTTCTTAAGATATTTAATTAAATAACGAACATTAGCCGCTTTTAAGCCTATTGCTTAGACGTTTTTTGCCAATAACTTCCGAAATCTTTATTGGACAACAATTATTTTTATGCCATTTTAAAGACCAGAAAATGATCTTTTTACTGCTATTAATTACATTGCGATGAAATGTTTTCTCTGATTGTTATTAAGGTTTAAAAATATTTTTGTAACGTAATTTCTAACAAATCTTTTTATTCTTATAGAAATAAATTCAAGCGAAATCACTCTTTCGTGCGCGGGCTTCTTCCAGTGTTAAAGTTAATATAAGAAAATATTGCTTTCTTTGACCATTAACAACAAAGGAGACTTTACACTTCTGGTTTCCTGTTGTCCTTGCATTTGCATCTTTTAATGCGGTTACACAGTGATCCAATGACGTTAGTGAATTATTCTCTCGATGTTTTGTTTAAATTTCACAATGAGGTATTACAAAACATCCATCTGTAGATACGGTAATGGGCATTAACAAGGAACATCATATACTGTAGAGCTCTTCAACATCTTAGAATTGTCAGGGCACCTTCCGACAAGCCGAGATTGAATGCCGCTGTGCCAGTACTACTAATACGCAACCTCGATATACCGAGACTGCGCAATGGCACACGGTCGCAAATTACACACCAAGGTCCAAACGTTATGAAAGCTATTGTTATGACTGATATAGGGAGAAGAGAGAGTATTTTAATTCCACGCCTTCCGATAATGCCGAAGGATTTATCATCTCAGTTCAGAAGGCAACAAATCCCTTTCAAAATGTCATTTGCCAGGCTCAGGGCCAGATACTGAAAGTGGCAGATGTACATATGGAAAAACCATATTTTTCGCATGGGCAACTATACATGGCGTGTTCACGAGTGTCCAGCCCACACAACCTCTACATCCGTGTAAATAATGTGATATACAAAAGTATATTAGAATAGATAAACAATTTACATAACTATATCAGCATACATGTACAGTACACTCCTGTCAGCCGTCGAATTAAGTATTATCAACCGTCAGAACTTTTCCTTTCCCCTTTCAAAATGCAACAAAACATTTACATTCGTGAATTAAAAAAAAGATTAATTCAAATTCTTCGCGCACGAAGTCGCGGGTAACAGCTAGTTGAAAAATAAAAATCTTCATCGCGAATCGCGGAGTCAATGGGCTTTCTTTGTTAACTATTTTTAATCTGTAGTCAAAAATAATTAATTTAACGTGATTTCACCTAGCCTATGTCCGTTCTTGGGTGTCAAGCTACAACTCTGCCAATTTTCATCCAAATCGGTTTTGTGGTTTGGTCGTGAAAGCTTAACAAACAGAAAGACAGACACACAGACACACTTTCGCATTTATTATATTATAAGGATTAAGGATTAAGTTTTATAATTTTCTACTTTTTAGCTTTTAATAAATTTTTAGTTCGTCATTATAATAATTGTAGAATCTTCTAATCAGTTTTTTCAAATCCACAATAAGATTCCGTCTTTCGTATTGAATCAAAATTCAATAAAATTTAACGGCTTAATGATAATTAAGTTCTGAAAATATTAAAAAATTGTATTGTCATCAGAAACACGAAACTGTGCCCAAATTAAAAACCTTAGCACATCAGGAAATGAGTGAAAAATAGATTTAAAAAGTCCATCATTACAAATATCAGACAAGTCAATTTTTAAAAAAAAGACTTATACAAACAGAATAAGAATAAATATAATTCTTGAAATTAGAATAATAAATGTCTTTATCGTTCGAAGCAAATTTTCAAATAACTCAAACTTTAAAATTTCAAAAGATGAGTGACAACAAGAGGTTTTAAAATATGTTAAGGGCGTAAAATGTCATATGAAATGTATCGTAAACTATATAAAAACAACTTGATTCAATAATATAAATACATGATTAGCAGAATTCAGAAACTCTTTGTGGACTTCGTTAGAACATTAATTAAAAATGGCAAATATCCATGCGTGTGAGATGAAACAATAAGCATGAAATATGCTTATCATGAAATGATAAGCATATTCCATGATCATTTTTATTTCATGTGACCGCTAGACATGGCATCAATAGTCACCTGCTACCACCACCCTCCATTTCCCAGAGAAATCGGAAAAATACTTCTCCACTGTACATTCTCTATGGGGAAAGACACTCAAACAGTCCCCCAGTCCCAACCACTGGACCGATATCGACAATTTTTATTTCATACGAAAACTTATGACGTCTAGATGTGTCATCAATGGTCGCCGGCCACCTGCCGCCCTACATTTCCGAGATATATCGCAAAATAAAACTTTGGCAGAGTCCCTCGGCCTCTATAACCGCCAATTTGTTTCGCCAGGTTACAAACATAGCCTCAGGATAATAACATTACTAGCGAACAGCTGGTCGCCGAAGGCTGCTAATAAAGTTTAATTCAAAAAAGAAAAAAAACATAGGGCAGACTTGGGAGACTTGATCCCTTTTTCGGTTTTTAATTTTTATTTTGGAAAAAACAAAATTTTAAAAAAATGTTTTCAGTCATTATTAAAGGCTTATTTGTCTATTTTGTTGTAGTATTTTTTTATTTTTGAAAAACCATTTTTAAAATAAAGATAAATTGTTTTCCAACAATTAGAAAAGGAATCAAGTCTCCCCAATTGCAGGGAGACTTGATCCCTTTCCAAGGGAGGCTTGATCCTTGAAACATATGAATTGAAATGATTCAACTTAAGAAGTCGAAATCAAATTTATTGTTGACTAACATGTCAAAAGGGAGAAAAACACATTTAGAAAATTCTACATTATTGAAAATCACTGTTTCCCATATGAATGATTGTTATCGCTGAAATTAATGATCAAATAACATTTTCAAAGCTTTAAAAATTAAAAATAAATGTTAAAATTCTTGCATTTCGAAGAGTTCCATCAAGCATGGCTGGTTTAGGTAGTTTTTTGATAATGTCGTCATTGTCCACAACACTAATGCACTATTTTCTGGATAAATAAATTGGTTGGAATGAAGTCCTCTTTTTCTTAGAAAATTTATTTTGCATTCAGATGATGAAATCTTCTTTTCAATTTTTCCTACGGAATGACTAATTTTCTCTTTCCGTGAAACCGTCACCATGTTCTTGCTAACCATCATGTGCAGCCACATATTAACTTTCTACCTTTGTCAACCATCCAAAATCAAGGTAACCATATTCTAAATAATATCGATATTATCTAAATGTGACTTGAAAATCACAATGGCCAGTAGGGGGTAATAAAATTGTCAATATTAATTTAACTTAACTTTGGGGACACTTGATCCCAGGATCAAGTCTCCCCATACAATGGGGATCAAGTGTCCCTAATGTGCATGTGTTGGAAAAAGAATTGTTAAATCAAAAGTAAAGAAAATGTATGGGATGTAAATAACAACATTTAAGCAGTAAGGAATGTTAGTATATTATATCAATAAACTTAAGTAATTTAGTTATATTTAGCAAAAAATAAGAAACATAAACTACCTACTCCAAAAGAAGTTTGACTATAAGAAATCAGAAATTCCTTTCTTACAACAAAAATTAAAATGGCTGAATGAAATTCTGTTGCCAGATCTGTTGATAAGGAATCACTTTATTGGTGTTGCCAGTTTCAGAGACTTAATTGCATTTTTTTCTCTGGTTTTAGACATAGGGATCAAGTTTCCCCTACATATGAGATAAAAAGATAGGCATGGAATATGTTTATGTATTACATTAGCGTTCATCGTTTTGAATGCTCAATAAGTTTTTGCCAAGTTTATATTTATATTTATTCTGATTTTCCGTTCTCCTGAAAACAACTGTGGACTATATAAAGTCTATGGAGTTCCGTATTATTCCAAAACTCTTGTAACTCCTCATCACAAGTAAATTGGTATTTAAAAAATAGTTTATATAGCTTCTTCCAGTCGATGGAAAGGTTTGAATACCTGTAATCACGAGCTAAGCGTATGCGTTGTACGTATTTGAAGTGGATGAAACCTGTTGTGACTAGTCGATCACATAACGCTCTTCGCTCGTTCTGCGGGAAATGCGATAATTCATTTATATTTGGAAAATATTTAAAAAGTTTTAGAACTTTTTGAAAGTACAGTATCTTCTTCACATTGGAATAAATTACTCCAGAAATATAAAAATTAAATCTTTCTTATATTTTTGCAGCATAAATTACCAGCGTAAAAAATCGGCTTCGTTCCGAAATAGAAACGATCATCTTCTCTCCAAATATTTGTTGAGAACTGTGATAGCGGTGGTCCCTCTCAGACCATCAGGTGTGAGATCGATAGCACCGACCTATCACAGCGCTACTCAACGGCAGAAAAGCGAAAACTTATCCGAGACTGACAAGGGCTTTTATCTCCTAGAGATGAGAGGTGTGGATTTTCGAAGGAAAATATCCATGCTTTTCGAAGGAAAGCATCAATGCTTCTAGGGTAATCTGGAATGCCAGCGAGAGATTTTTGAGAAGTTTCGGAAATAGTGATTGATTATTAGAATCCAGAAGAGTTTGCGTAGTTGGTTACTTTTCAACATGTTGTGCTGGGTTTTGTAGATGTGATAAGGTAAATAAAAAAGTCATTTTATGGGGTAAAGAAATCGATTTTCTGCAATTTTAGGTACTGAATTGGCGTTGACGAATGAGGAAACGATATAATGTTAATACTTTGAGAAGCATGTTTCTGAACATTATCATAAGCTCATATTCTAGAACAAAATATTATATATAGATTAGTGCTTTAATAATATAAAGATTTCTATGATTTATTAGAGCACTAATCCTAAATAAACACTTTTATATACTTCTGTTTCATCTTTGAGATTAGGTTCTTGTAATCGTTTTTCACTACAAGTTTGCAGTTTTCTTGGGCTGATATTCTCAAGAGAGGTTCGGTGCCGATGTAAATTTTTTATTTGAGTAGTTCATTGGGTAATCATAGGAGATATATGTGAAATGGAGTAGAAGGGAGAGAAGGGCGTGAGTTTGAAAGACAATCTTTCGTGCAGTTTTATACTGGAAATATTATCTTTAGCTTTAGTTTTATTAACGTGCTGTTTTCAAGCAACACGAGGGCTATTTTGGAACGGACCTCGTAATTCTGAAGGACGGTCAGATGACAGAGGAATTTTATGCATAACTGTCTTTAGAAGGAACAAGTATTATTTAACTTATTTTTTATACACTTTTTATTTAACGGCCTGTTTCATGTTTGTAAAGATGGAAATATTTACCTAATGTCAAGACATTTACCCCTCTTGGCGTTTGGTGCATGAGCCGAGTGATGGCATTTTAACTAACCACAGTTCCCTTGTTATTCAATATCCAGGATCCTTGATTGATGTTGATGTGGTGGACTAACATTTATATAAGAGGCGCGGTGGCCTATGGTAAGGTCTCGGCTTTGGACCGAAAGGGTTCATGGTGAAACCCGATTCCACCGAAGATCCATATGTATGGGGCCCGTTGCCTAAATCATCGTAGAGGCCAAACGTCCCTGCTCCTCAAGCCTGGCGCGGAAGTTGAAGAGGAGGTGTATCTGACCGTGGTTAAAATTACGAGGCCCGTCCCAAATAGCCCTCGTGTTGCTTCAAAACAGGACGTTAATATAACTAAACTAAACAACATTATATACCCGGATGCCAAGGCAGGGCAGAGGTAACTAACTCACTTGTGGTTTTCTTCCATCCTCCAACTGTACTTTTCCAGACACTTTACTCCGAAGCAACCGTTTTTCCGTTATCCCCGAGTTCAGTCCTTTAGCGATGTGGTTTCTACTCACTGTCACAACAACCTTCTTCCTTTTATCACTCATTTTGCAATCATTAATAAGAAGATAAACCAAACAACAATTTCTAACGTATCCAGGAACAGTGGCAAAACTATTTTGCATTTATTGACGTCCGATATGCAACTGACAAAGCGAAGAGCAGGGCAGGCCGGGAAATCCACTCTTTATGACGGCTCAACTAGTGTTATGCAAGCGGGACTTAACAAGATACTAGAACGCTCGATTGCAGAACCCTGAAAATAAATTATTCCTCATTTTATTACGGAGTTATTTTATCAAGGGCGGATATTCCAGAGTCCACTGAATAAGTTAACCCATAAGAAGGGCTTAAAAATTGGTTTTAATTAAATTCAACGAGTAATAAGCAAAACTTCATTTAAAATTAAAACGACGCATATGCACACATTAAAATATATAAACACCCTTTTTTTCACATAAACAACTGCTGTAAGCAACCAGGTTGTAAGAACTTCATCTTCAAGAACAGAATTAAAGCGTGAACAGCAAATATTCGAAAATTCTTTCAAATAAATTTTGCTTTATAATTATCTTCTTCTTCTTCTTTCTCCGATGATAGAAAACCTGAATATCCTGAAAATTAGAATAATTTATTTCTTCGTCACCCGGCCGCTTCCGATAACAATTTCAAGAACTCAGAAAACAATTTAGAGCTTTAAATTTCTGAGTCACGATTATCCTTCATTATTCTCCGTAATGGTGCGCATTTCATTATGATCTTTTTTCTCCGGACGTTTTTAAATTTCATTAAGGAGTCTTCATAATATATGGAAGGTTCAGAGTGAAAGTGGAGTAAGTCCATGTTTTGCCCATTTTGCACTGATATTGCCATGGTACTGTAGAAATCTAGCATGCCATGGTACTGTAGAAATGTAATATGACATGGTACTGTAGAAATATAATATTACATGGTACTGTAGAAATGTAATACGCCATGGTGCTGTAGAAATGTAATATGACATGGTACTGTACAAATGTAATATGACATGGTACTGTAGAAATGTAATATGTCATGGTACTATACAAATGTAATATGACATGGTACTGTAGAAATCTAATATGCCATGGTGCTGTAGAAATGTAATATGACATAGTACTGTACAAATGTAATATGACATGATACTGTAGAAATGTAATATGGCATGGTACTGTAGAAATGTAATATGAAAGAGAGACAGTGATGGGATGGGTGGACGAAGCGCACAGCCTCTGGGGGCCACAATCTTCGACTCCTAACAAATTTCAATTAATTCAGAATGTAATATGACATAGTACTGTAGAAATGTAATAAGACATGGTACTGTAGAAATGTAATATGACATGGTACAGTAGAAATATTCCATAAAATAATGATTCAAGTCCATACTTCAATTTGTATCCACCAGACAGCAAAAAAAATTAGATGTTCACTATTATTTTTAATGCAGCTATTCAACTTGGAGATATTTTTTCTCAAAAACGAATCGCATAGACCTGATTCACTTTAACTCTGAATCCCCTATAGGATGCTGCCGCTTAATTGAAGCTACAAAAAATTAATAACCGTGGATATCTAGCGATTAGTTAAAAATTCTTAGCAGCATTTTATATTAATTCATCTTTAAGCAGTTTAGGCGCCAAATTTTTTAAGATCGTCGAAACTTTGTATTTAAAATATTTGATCAAGGGCTAAGAAGCTTAGGTTTCATGAAGCTACATTTTATTTTTAAAGGCCTTTCTTATGAAAACTTTGAATACAAAACTACTACGCAATTATACTCCCTTAGCAACAAATTTATACTCAAATTAAATGATTCATTTCCACAGAAAGTGCTTGAAAGGAGTAAATATTCTAAGATTTTGATTGCATAGATCTGATATTAAAGACATTAACATATGCTGGTGATGGCGGTATTTCTATTTCCTTTTGGTCTAAGATATTTGGAGGTTTCAGAGTTAAAGCGTACCAAATCCATGTTTTCCCCATTTTGCTCTAGCACTACTATGCTAGTGTAGAAATGTTATATTTCCTGTGTAATAATGATTGAAATCCATAATTCAATTTTCATTCGCCAGCTAGCAAGAACAGTAAGAAGATCGCTGTTATTTTAAATGCAGCTAATCAACTTTGAGATCTGTTTTCTCAGAAATGAATCTCGTGAACTTTCTTTCACTTTAATTCTGAACCATCCATATAACCGTCCGTAAGTCAAGGACTCAAGATAAGAAGATCTAAGGCATTTTCTATTGGCCAGAGCAACCTTGGAGCATTAAGGTAGAAGTCTGACTTAGCTCCAATCTATGCCTTACACTTGAATTTTCATAGGGAACCGCCCCACACTCCTTCTCCGTTTGGTAAAAATTCTTGTAAACTTCCAGGAGTTGGCCTTATCGTAACGAGCAATTAGTTGCAAAAGCAAACTTCTGTCTAGCAGTTTTTTGAACAATGCTAGTTAAGAGCACAGGCAGAAGATAAAACCATAACCTTATCCCTCCTATTCAAGTTCCTCAGCTATACCTATCTTAACCCACTAGGCCGGCGGTGGGCTACACTAGGGTTGGGTGATACTGTATCAACTTGATACTTTGTATCAGGTACGCAAAAGTATCAGGTACATAAAAATGATACAGACCAAAAGTATCAGGTACTCGGTATCACTTCTCGGACTCGATTGATAAAGACTGGCAATAGCTTCGACCTCGTCCGTTTTCGGTCGGGTGAAACTGTATGAATTTGATACGAAATATCAGATTGAAACAGTTCCTCGTTGGGTATGCTTCGCATTTTCGGTAGATCTAATGATATGTGCACATGGCCTTGGTTTTGAAGTGCTAGACGGGTGGGGGAAGTGGAAAGGAAAAGATTTGTTGTTATAGCCAGAGTGTATTGAAAGGCGAGGATTCCTAAGCAGTATCACCCAGATCTATTATTTCTGCCCTGGCGACGCTATTAGGGTGCCTTATGTTTTTCTAAAACTACATGCATTATTTCTTACTATTATCTGGAATAAAATAATTTCTAAAGCATTTTTTGCCTTTCCTTGCAATATTTTTTAAGAATACCAGATTGATGGGACTTTCTATGAATAAATTTTATTCATAGAATTTATTCATAAATTTTATTTTACTTTATCAGAGGATCGTCGTCATTGCAATTTGCAACAGATAGAGGCTCATTAGCCTTAGGACGTATGGCATATGAAGAGACGTCCAGGTAGGCATTGTAAAACAGTTGGATGCTTTCTTTGCAAATGTTTTTTTAAGTTGGTTAATGATGTGAAAAGGCCGCGGTGGCCTAGTGGTAAGATCTCGGCTTTGGGGCCGGAGGGTTCTATGTTCGAAACCCGATTCCACTGAAGATCCGTCGTGTGTTGAGCCTTTTGCACGTAAAATCATACGTAGGGGGCCAAAGATCTTCGCGTTGGTGTGATGAGGAAGTTTGGAGAGGGGGTGACAGCTCAGATGCCGTCCTTGTCATCTGACCGAGGCTCAAAATTGCGAGGTGCGTCCCAAAATAGCCCTCGTGTTGCTTCAAAACAGGACGTTAATATAACTAAACTATAATGTAAATAATATTATTGATGCAAATATTACACACTGCAAGACCTTTGCGGTTAAAGTGAAAAAGGCTCACAAGACGGATTTCTTTCTTGTTTCCATTTTTAACCCCTCCCAAAATATACACTAAAGCACACAAATTAGGGCAACCTCTCTTAAATACTGTATTTAGGAGGGGTTGATTAGGAATGGGGAAAACCTACTGGTTAAAACCGAAAATTACTTTATTTTTATTTCGATTGACCAGTTTTTCGGTATTTTTTGTCCCGATTACAGCCGGCTTTTTTTAACTCAAAAACCGGTGAAAAAAACCGGTCAAATTAGTTTTGGAAATGAGGTAAATTAAAGAATTCAGGCCAGAGTGGGTGGTGGTTTTTTAGAAAAAATCTGAATTAGTATTTTTACAATTAAAATAAATTTATTTTATGTAGTTAAATAATATATTAACAACACTGTATTAAATAGCAAAGTCGATACGTCGGTCATAGGCAAGGTTTCGTTTTCTTGGTGATTGTTGAAATGTAATACTTTTGGTTCAATCGGTACAAATAATACACACCTCCTAGATGCTGAAGTTTATTTGAGTTGATTGACCTATAACCTCCTGAGTTCTGTAACCTACCAGAGGTTATTTGAGTAAAACTGTCATTTTCATTAAATTACTGAAATCTCAGCCTATCCCACCTTTAAATATACACCAAGAATTATTTCTCATGCGTCATTTAATATGTGTCAGAAATATTGGATATTTAAATCCTTTAGATGAGACCACTAAGGAAATTTTGGGAGGCGTGTATATTACAGGAAGCTTCGTTATCCCCTTTAGTGGAAATCACCGCAAGGGCGTTAAAAAAATCTCAACCCTCAGCATTGGTCCAGGTTAATTCGGAGGTGAAATAACCAAAAACCGGGTGTTTTGAACACGAATCGTTGCTAACATCTGAAATAAAGAGATTAGATTGATCGAGTTCAGAATAAAATAAAAGGACACAGCTCGGAGTGAGTTTTTGAGCGAAACTGGAGCTTACCTCCTCAACAAATGACCTTCTTTCATTTCCAGCCACTACCAAAAGCAACGGTATATCAATCCTACATATCAATCCGAGCCCAGGAATTATCTCCTTTCCATTTACTAACTTTATCAATAAATCCTTTCCTCTCTCTTTTCCCTCCACCCGTCTAATAGCTGCTGTAACAAAAGGGAAGATCAAAGGGGAATGGATCGGTTATCGGCCGTATCAGATACAAAAGTATCAAGTAAATGTATCGGGTACAAACGAGTATCAGTATCAACATGTATCTGATAAGGCAAAACTGTGTATCAACCCAACACCTAGTCTACATCAACATGTATAACACTTTACTTAACACAAATTAAAATTTGTGTCAAGCAAGCAAAATAAATACGCTTGGAAAAAAGAAACACTGCGAAAACAAATTTTATGTAACGCAGAAATGTTAATGTGTTGTTAATTTGGACACAACACTCATTTTCTGCTCCCTATCGTTATAATATATGATTTCTACACGTCACGCCGAGCGACGCGAGGTCCTGTTTCAACTTAATCGTTTGACATTTCGTCTGTAAATTTGTTTGTTAAGCAAGTCACGATCAAATGGGTTGTTTGGTTTTCTTCGAATATGGTATGAATATTCCTTCAAATCTTTGAAAACGACGTATGTGTAGGAATTTTTAATTTTTTAAATTCAGTTTCAAGATGGCGGCAGTTTTAATGGTTTAAATGCTTGGCGAGTCAATGGCGAATTTGGCACAGTTAAAATATTTGAGTCATTTCGGCAATGGCTAGTCATTTAATTGTAATTTTTAAATACTGATAAAAGCAGGCATTTGATTTTAGTTTTGTAAATACGTACTGATAAAAGCAGGGACTTGTGTAAATAATTCGAATGCAGAAAAAAATGTCCAAGCCGTTAAAGACTACGATGAAAAGCGGATATTGGTGGAGGTGTCGCGAGGTCTAGTGTTCACAGAACTACTAGTTGTAACATTAATAACAAACGCAATAACTCATCTGACAATGACAAATGAATGCCTTATAATTTAATTTAAATCTTGAATAAAACTGTAAAGATAATCAATAAGAACACAAAAGCTATATGAGTCAGATTATTCACAAAACTGCTAGTTGTTATCATTGATAACAAACACAATAATTCACCTGAAAATGACAAATAAATGCCTTATAATTTACATCTAAATCTTAATATAAATAAACGTTATTGTATGTATGTATGTATGTATGTTCCACATCTTCTAGTAAACCACTGATCCAATTTTAACCAAACATTGTACACATTATTTAGAACAAAGGGAAAATACCTGTCAACTGTTCAAAGCTCAGAAGTTAATTAAACAGTCATTTCATTGGAAATTAACCGAAACCAATTTTCTGCTGTAAGTTCGGACTAAATTATACCCCCAAAAAATATTTTTATACCATCTTAAAGATCAAAATTTTACCTTTTTAATTATACCAATTTTATATATGTGACATTTTTCCTTCAAATTTTATTAATTTTTCAAAATTTAATAAATAGTTGATTACACGCAGATGATTTTGAAATAAAGCATATTTAATGATACAGAGTTGCTGAGCAACGGTGTAATTACTTTACCATTATTTTTCCTGTTTATTTTTTTTCAAATATCGTTTGGCAATGTTTTCATTGGTTCTTAAAGAATTCTAAAGCTTATTTAATTACATTAAAATATCGCTGCAGTTAATATCACCTATCATCTTTACATACGTTTCCTATGAAATAATAAATAAGTAATATTTTAATTGAAAATATATAACTTTGAGTATTACGAGATTCGGAGTTGCGTTTTAAAGATTCCTAAAAGAAAACATAAGTCAATCGCTCAAATTCCAACGAAGGCAAAGATAATAAAGCTTTTGTAAGCAGATGAAATAGATGTTTTACAACAGCACGCTCCAGAAATGTCATTAGGCAAACATTGGATTAATGTAAGTCGTTGTAGTCTTAACCTCTGTTGTTGGAAGGCTGTGGTTTTGAATGTCTATTGTACATATTTTTATGCACATGAGGTCTTCAGAACAAGATAAAGGTCATTTACAATTTTTCAAAGTCCAAAAGTTAATTAAAAATATAGCAAGATTTGGGCGTTTTACCGCGATATCTTTCGAAAATGTTATCTAACAAAAACTAATTTTACACCATATTTTTAAAAAATTAAGGTTTCCAGTTACACTACTTTCATTTCCGTACAATTTTTTTTCTCTCTCATTTTAGTAGATTTTTCAAAATTAATTTTATAGACGAGTTTTCTGGTTTGTTTACATGCCTGTAATGCGTATTTCCGGTGTAATGCTAAGTCAATGGATCTTCAAAGCGGAAGTCCAACATACAAGTAGATAATGTCAAGGTTTTTAATATGAGTTAACAAACCAGAAAACTCGTTCATATACATACAAATTTGTAACATTATTTTTTTAGTGCTGATGAACAAAAATGCACATACGAAGAACTGTTGCCAAAAACAATTAAAAAATTATGGAAAACACTAAAAGAAAAGTTTAACTTTTGATTTGGTTTATTTTCATGTTTTTTATTAATCAAAAAGTAATTAATCGTTCCAAAAAGTCCATTAAAAAGTATATGTGAAAAAAATTGAAGTACTTATATAACAAATATTACGGAGAGAATTAGTTTTCGGCGATTTTTAAAAATCGTTTGCTACAATTGATGTTCTCATTTTAATTTAAAAACGTTTCACACGTAAAAGGATTTTGTGTATTATAATATTTTATACAAAAGTATTTTAGTCCTGAGAAACGCCGGGTATATCAGCTATATACAATATATATCATTTCTTATTATTGCAAAATTAAGAATGTATACGAAGAACTGTTATCAGAACACATTAACAGAATTCTGTAAAAATACTATAAGAAAAGTTTAAAAAGCAATCGATTAACACTTTATATCAGGAACAACTATTGATTTGGTTTGATTTCGTGTTTATATAATAAAAAATAATTATTTAATTAATTCTCTATTTAATTAAACATGGAGAAAAATAGCTGTATGTTTGACTTGATTGTTTATAGAATCTTTTGATTCAATTGATATTCTCATTTTAATTAAATAATGTTTCAGACGATAAAATGATTTTATGTGTAATTATATTTTACAGAAAAGGAGTTTTTATGTTAAAAAATTTAGACATGAAATTAATTAATCCTGAACAAGGCCGGGTGCATCAGCTAGTGTTGAATAAAACTGTAGCGATAATTAATATAAACAGAAAAGCCATATGATTCAGATGATAACTGAGAAAAAGCGAAAATGCTTCATGTATCGATAGAATTTTTCTAAAGAAAGATCATTAATTTGTTGACATTAATTAATTCGTTTGACATGATTAACAATCTCTATTTATTTTGTCAACGAATATATATTCTTTATATAAATTCATTGATAACAATCCAATTTCTTTGATATTCAATGAAGAACCATCAAATTAATATTAACGACCAGTCTTGTATTTCCCATTCAATTAATATAGATTACTGGGGTAATAATTCAAAGAGACATGTTAGAACCAAATGTGGTTGGGTTTCCTACAACCTTGCGTCTATGATTTCAATCGTCATTACAGCACGTTTTGTTCCATTTTCGTTATTTGGAAGATAGGAAGGCTATGCGTGTATCATATATAACAAGTATTACCTGACGCTAAAAAATCATAACCAACATTATTTTCTTGTTTATACAGGTAAGAAATGGTAAACTTTTTTTAATGGTTACCTTAACCATAAAACTTGCTGTTTCTGATATAAATTGTGAATCGTCTGCTTTGAAACATATTTTTAGGGTTCCGCCAGAATTCCGTTAATGTATTCAGGCTACAGTTTTTCGTCTGAATTCTTGTTGATGATGTGTTAATGTCCATGTATATGTTACCGGCAATGTGTGAAATGCCGGCATTCTATAGAATACCTAGGCATTCTATAGAATGCCGGGCGTTTTTAGGCAAAGTATGAAATATGAGATTTATTATATGCTTTTCCTAGGCATTGTATATAATACCTAGGCAAAGTATGAAAAAATGTTCATAATAAGGCTATTATTTAAAAGGCGTGCATTCCTCAAAAATACAAATGTTATTTAGAATAAATAATAAAAGAATACCATTAAAAAATCTTTTATTCAAAATTCGTAAAGCAAAATGAAAGTTTTCATATCAAAGCTTATGTCTTTCTTATTAAAGAAAACAAAATAAATTGTGAATCTACTTATTACATCAAGGAAGCAAATAATTTAATTTTGAATTGCACTTAACTTTATTTCTTATATAATCAAATCGGCGATTTATTTCATACTTTGCCGGTTTGTTATTTGGCATTCTATAGAATGCCTAGGAAATGTGTGAAATATAAATCGTTTCATACATTGCCGGCTAGTTTTAGGCATTATATACAATGCATAGGCATTCTATAGAATGCCGGATTTCAAACTTTGCCGTTAACATATATATGTTGACTTCGTGTTAAAGTAAATGTTTTGTGTTTGTGAAACGAAGCGTGCTTATTGTTGCTCCCCGGCTTAAATATGAAGAAATCAGATAATACATTTGATTTTAGAAAAAAAATTCAAAGACAAATCGTCATTTTACAAACTATACATGACATGCTTATAATGATTCTGAGAAATTGTATAAATAAAAGCATTTTGTCGTAAATTATTTGGAGTTACTTTCACTGCTCTGGTTTATAGCATTTCCTTTTGTACGTAAACAACAATTTTTGAGACGGTCATCTTGAAAGAAGCAGAGAAACAATTCTAAAACAAAGATCTTTATTCATTTATATCTATTCCAAGATAGAATTACCCTCAAAGTCAACGTTGAAATGAAAAGGTATTGGAAGTTCGTTGTTAACTATCAATGTAGCATGTAAACAACTCATAGAGGTACGTTTTAGCCTGTTAATATTTAGGGAGAAAGGTTTTTCGTAAAAAAAACTATCTTCTACATTAAAAAAAACTGAGAAAATTTATCTAAAATTATAAGTATATTTCCATTTATGAGCATTAAAAATATTTATCGGATGCTTAACAGATTTCAAAAACAATTTCCACTTATGTTAAGTAATTGAAAAATGATCATATTATCTCCAGATTTCAAAAACAAACTCTAATTGTATTACTAGAGGCAGAAGTGGCCTAGTGGTAAGGTCACGGCAACGAGGCCGAAGGGTTCCAGGTTCGAAACCTGATTCCACTAAAGAACTGCCATGTATGTGGTGTGCTGCAAGCTCAAGCATACGTTGTGGCCAAACGTCCTCCCGTTGCACAGTGGGATATTTAACGAATCTGGGCGGCCAAAAGTCGATTTTATAAACTACAGCGCAGGATCGAATGGATGTATACATTATAAAGCTGAATAACTGGTGAATCACGTGATACCATTTTTAACTCTCTTAACTGACCTTTACCTCTGTATTATTAGCTCAAACTGGAGTGTTTTGTGAAGTGTATCCTGCGTCAAATAGTTTTTGCTTCAAACGTTTCATTTTCGAATGTGAATACCTTCATTTCTAGATGTAATTAAAATCTAACAGTTATGGATAATGATGAGGCAGGTATGTGTTCATATTGTTTATGGATTTGAATTGTTAAAACATTAGTTTTAATAATTGCAAAAGTGATTGAAAATAACGCATTTTTTTTCAAAAAATTTTTTGTATTTTGCGAAATCTCGAAGGTTTTTGTTATATTTCCAAACATTTCCACGCTAAATTTTTTTTGTATCAATAAATTTAGACCTTTATGTTTGTGTTTTTATTTAAATTAGCCTCTGATTTGCCCAACTTTTGAAATGAAGGGATTTCAAACATTGCTATTCCAAATTTTCCAGTAGGCATTCTAATTACTTTGCATTTAATCTCTTATGATATGAATTGCAATTTAAAGAAAATTGTTATGAATATTTTCAAAACGATCACATGTCTGTAATTTTCAGACATTTTGATTGTAATAAAGTTATATCAATTATAAATATTACTTAAAACATTGCATTCCTTCCATTTTATCTCTTTTTAGGATTTTGTAAAAAATACTGAAATTGTTCTTTGTCAACATTTAGTTACCTAAAAAGAAGTCGAGTCTAAAAAGAAGTTGCTTATGTTTTTGTAAAAAGTTACCACACACTCGTGCGATTTTTTTTAATAAAAAGAGGTTCAAAATTTAGATATCTAAATTGCATATATTTACTATGCAGTTTTTTGTTCATGTTTTACTCTAGGGTCATCAGGTGTCAAAGTAATGATTCGAAGAGAGTTATTTAACATTATGCAACAACAAAATTGACCAAACATACATGATAAATTAAATTCGAAAATTATCTTGTTCAAAGTGATACTTTTGATGACGATGAAATTTATAAAATAAATCACAATTTCTCCCATTTTAAATCTCAGTTAAAGATCAGATGGATTGCTTTAATATATCGTTTTAAAGTAATTCTTGAAACCATATCCAGTGGTCACAAGAGCAAAATTTGCAAAAGTTCAAAGAATATACAGAAGAAACATCTGATCTCTACGTGCAATTATAACCATACTATGCACAAGATCTTAATTCATGGTCCGATTGTAATAGAAAATGCTATACGACCATTAGGCCAATTGTCAGAAGAAGCGGCCGAAGCACGCAGCAAACATTTCCGATCATTCCGTCAAAATTGAGCCCGAAAATTTTCCAGACTTTCCTGTTATGAGGATGTTCTCAACAGATTGCTTTTGAGTTTGGACCCAGTGTTGACGGGTATGAGACCCACGATGAGAAAAAAGTCAAAATCATTCTTAAAAGAGACTTTAGACATGTTACTGCCAATGGAATTTTCTGAAGTTCTTGATGAAGAGGACTCCGATCATGAAGAAACAGAAAATGGCATCAATGATTTATCATCAGACGAATAAATCGCACCTTCCTCATGAATTATTAACTAATTTTTTACACAATTACTCAATTATGTTTATCGTTTATTCAATTTTTTGTTATTTTCCCGATTTCTTTTCTGTAAATATAATTAATGTAATATTATTAATTTTGTTCAATGTACAAGGTATGATCATAAAATAATTATTGTTAATTATTTATGACCGGGTCTATTTAGAGGCCTCTGGTGAGCACTGCATTCAGAATATCAAGATGATATATTCATTAACAATAAAAAAAAATTAAGGTGTTGGTTGCCATTGAAAAAAATTATAATATTTTTAACTGTAACCGAAACCATAAGAGGTGGTACATTCTATACCTATAAAATCGCAAGCGCATATCCCATAATACTTAGATCCAAAATCTCGTCTCGATACTTTAAATGCAGCGCGCCCCAGAAGCCTCTAAATAGGGCAAGTTACTTTACGACCACCCTGTATATAACTATGAAGTTATAAAATATCAATTATTTTTAAGTTATAAAGCAATATTTTCTACAAAAAGTTCATTAATTTACTAACTAATACGTTTAAATTAGTTTAAAACCGAAAAATAATTTTGGCCGCCCAGATTCGTCAAATACCCCACTGTGCGTTGGCTTGATGCGAAATTTTAGAGAGGGAAGTGTCATCCCAGATGCGGACCTCCTCATTTAACCACTTAACTTAACAACCCGAGAATACTCGTGCATCGAATTATCGAAATTTTAGTTTTATGAACTAAAATTGAATCATTAATTAGCTTTATAATTTGACACAAAAAATATGTAGGATCCATAAACATCTTAAGTATCCTATGCCTTCTTAGATGAATGAAAACGACAGCCCCTTTTTCCAAAACAGGAGGGGTCATCTTATTAGATAGCAAAGAAAACTATTCAGTTAAGTAGTTAACAGCAGTTCAAAATTACGAGGTCCCTCCCAAAATATTCCCTGTGTTGCTTCAAAACGGGACGTTAATGTAACTAAACTAAACCAGTTGTGTTGTTTTTCCATCAACGCGTTGTAGGTAACATGTTAAACAGACAGCTCGTAATACTTCTGATGGAGAAGTCCACTTCCGGCAGAAAATATACTCGAATAAACGATTTGCATTTTTGCTTTCACTTCAAACTAACGATAAAAATATCTTTTATCGCTTTTATTTTGGCAAGCAGTTTTTATAATTTTATTGAGCAATATTTTTGCGAGCGATTAGCGTCTTGGTAAAAATTTCCTATCGAATTTTATATCTGTTTCATTTTCTGTTAAATTTATTTCAAAGCTCATCTTTTATACATAAGTTAGTGCTTATGTACTAATTCTAATTTAAAAAGAAGATATTATATAGTATGTGCACGCTCTAAAAGTGGTCGTGGTCCAGTAACTAATTTCTAATAGTTAGTCATAGGCGTATACTTCCTATTGAAAAAATGCTTTATATGACGTAATTATATTTAAAACGTTTTCAGTACATAAATGTACATCTGAAAAAAATAACGAAGTCTGAATTTCATAATTTTAAACCAGTCAGCGTCCGTATCGAGCAAGCGAGGAGAGTTGATTGGAGTATCTTCCTCGAGGAAAAATCACTCGTTGGCCTTCATTGAAATAGTAATAACGATAATCGTCAAAAACAGCAGTAAAAGCTTCATAACTCGGTCAGTTTTAGTCGCAGAAGAGTGGAACTTTTTTGTTTAAAATATGTGTCAAGAATATTTTACTAAATATGACTAATAGACCGGGCGACTGTATGAAAATTTATGCTTCACAATTTTATCAGCAGTACATTTATGTGCTCAAAAAATAAAATATAATTTTTTACGACTTTTATAGCATTTTTCGAACTGGAAGTATATACGTATCTCTCACGGTTTAGCAATAAACTATTGGGACACGTTTTGAGTGGACACCCCGATTTAGTGTCCGAACATGCAATCCGAAACTCAAAAAATGAATTCAAAGCAGATCAGTTATAAAAGTATCTGGAATTTAAATCGAAAATTAACTAGATAAAATAATATCGAAAATTAACTAGAAATAAAGAACTTAATTTTTGCTTTTTAGACAAACAGCTAAATTAGTAAGTAGTACATTTAAAAAATGCGTGAAATACAAAAAAAAAAAATCGTATTTATGAATTTGTTTTCAGTAACTGTAAATTCTTTTTCTTACCGAAGTATTTATCTTAATATCGTACTAACATTCGTAATTCAGCAAATGTAAAAACGATTGATCCTGGCAAATGGTGAAAAAATGGAATATATTAAGCTTCAATGAAGGAATTCCTTTTTATAGGTCGGGGAAAAAGCTAATACTCAAGTTAATGCAATCTCATACAAATTTTTCATCGCGGGACTTCCATCAGAAAAACAAAAAATTCTTCTATTTTGATTCTTTACCACATTAATTTAAATCCAAAAGAAAGTAAGAAAAAAAGACTCCAAAAGAAATCAGTTTCTCCTCCATAATCAGAAAAGTAAACAGCTAAAAATATCGAAAGAGTAATTGAAAAGAAAGAACTTGTGTGCCACTAGCTCTGAATTCACTTTCTACCAGCAAAAAAAAACTACGAACTGAGTCACACAAACAAGAACAACAAAAAGCGCGGGAAAAAGAACTTTGAAAAAGTGAATTCTATTCTAAAATCTGGAATCCCCTTTCTTGCCTTTTAGAAATTTTGCAATATCAACTATTCTGGCATTCATGAAAGATATTTTTTCTGGGTGAAAAAATTGATAAATGCACTTGACAACGAAAAGACATTCGATAAAAAGAAAGAAATCTTTCGAAATTAGACTGGAACAAAATCGATAGCACTTTTAAGTTCAATGTTGCGGAGGTTATTCTCAGAATTATAGAAGATTTATAGTTGAAGCAAAAAGCTAAAAAGAATAGTAAAGGGAGATACAGGGCTCTTCCTTGTGTTCCCTTCCGCTTATTGTGATGTAAATTTTGCTGTTAAGTTCTTACTTCAAGGAGAGCCTTCTGGGCTTAACACATTACGAATGCGCATAAAATAACAGGAAATGAGGAAAATAAATTGAAGAATAGAAATCGAGAGAGATGGAGTATACATGTATGGAACTTTGAATACGGATACGAAATTGAATTGGATCAAAAGTAAAAGGTTACGGTTTGGGTTATATTGCTTTTTTAAATATGAACTGAAATATTTCGAAAGAACAAAGTTTTTGCTCCAGTGGCGTTTTGCTTCATTTCTGAACTGGAATTTTTTTCATTTCATTCTTTGTTTCATTCTTGGCAGAAATGATGCATTCAAAGTTTTCCTTGACATTTTTTTCAAATATTTGACAAGAGGATGATATTACTGAGTTCAATAATTACACGCAAACGCGTTTAGTAGTTCAATATTGGTTTTTTACTGATTACTGAGATAAAACAATTTAATAACGCACCGATTTCATCTCTTTCACCCTAATTAGCACCTTATATTTCTTAAATAAATACAGGGTAATTATAAATAATGATCTATTTTTAACTCACTATATTTCAAAAAGTGCTGCAACATACAACAGTGTAACAAAAGTGCTTTGAAAAAGTGCTCATGAAAAATGAAACAAATGCTTCTAGTTACAAATGTTTTATATATCCTGCTTTCATTACTCAACGTACGCCTATACATAACACCACAGCATACCCCGAATTCGGAGCCTAAACTCCTCCCTGTCGGTTGGATGAGTATGTCTGAAACTTTATTGAAAAGCAAAAGCAAAAAAAATACATCAAGAGATATAAAACACATTAAATGGAGCATAATTATGCATAAACAAAGAAGAAAATAATGAAAAGTGCATAGAGGGCTACAATCCGAATATAATATCAAATATATACGAGAGGAGTTATCATATGAGTACTGCGCTCATATGATAACTCATATGAAAGAGTAGAATGTTTCCTTTAGTTACATTGTTTCATACAGTTGCAGCTCTATGATTCGGGGCTGTTAGTGTTGTTCTATGCGACGATAAAGAAGAATTGATAATGTAATACAACCGGTTATATTGGTGATTATTGTCGCAACCATCCTAAAAATTGCGGGACTGGTTTTTTTGTTCTGTCTTGTTACTCATACTTAGGAATCGCTGGAATGGTTACTCCAGCGTTGTCAGTGATGTGAAGGGGGGATTTTTCAGATGAATTACGGAAGATTTGGTGGTGGCTGCTTGCTTTTCTTAAGCTAGTGTGCTCTGTTGCTCAACTGGGTATTCATCGAATTTCTGGTTCCGGGAGGTGGATCTTTGGAAGTATCTATTTCTAGGCTGCAGTATGTGGCGGTGTTGTATTTTGACTTTTAATTTGGTCTTCGTTAGTCGCTAGGAATGTGATTAAATGATCTATATTTCGTCTTGAGAGTTTGCTGAATAGGACGCTTTTCCACCAATGGACTATGAATTGTGGGCTAGGTTCCTTGTGGTGATATGATAAAGTAAGTGGGCATCTTGTTACGTAGTGAAGGGGATTTCCTATTTCCCCACCTCCGCAGTAGTCTGTAGAACGGAGACCGAATCTCTTTAGGTAGCTGGAGAAGGGACCATGGCCAGTGGCGAATTGGATGCATTCTCTGGACCAGTGCAGCTATCCAGTTCTCCCCAAGATGTTGGAGCATGCCATAGTCCATTTTCGATAATTTACAGGTAGTACTGTTCTGAAGCTCATTCAATGTAGCCGCAAGGTGGTATATACAAGGTACTTTAATGTAAACCCAAAGGAAGAAATCGCAAAACTATAAGATCTGGAGGCTTTCGGAGCCACTTTAAATGGGTTAAGTTGTCAGCAACAATCGACCAATACAGGATCTCTTGATACAATATAGCTCTTCTTTTTTCTGCTTAACACGAGAAGGTGGAAAAATGAAAGTACTGAAATAAAAATTTAGCATCTCAGTTCTTCTTCTTCTCGATTAGTTTTAAAGAGTGTAATTATTATTTTCAATGTAATATCATTTCAATCTCCGATTATTAATTTGCAATACCCATGACAGATCACGTTTTGTTACATCTGGATTTGTACATCTACAGTAAAATGGAGTTACTTTGCACCGATTTTCATGACTTAAGAGAGAATTCTGACATAAATTGCATGTATTTCTCTTTAAAAAGGCTTTTCTAATTTTTTCCTCGTTAGTGATTACTAGCGAAACGTTTTTCAGCAAAAATTGGATCATACAGCAATTTAATAATAAATTATAATTTTTTGAAATTTAGGTACACAGTTACATCATAGGTGGAGATTCTTTGATTCCTCACCTATTCTCGATATTTTTTCAGTATATTTCAATAGCAAACTCACTGTGTACAATGTTAGATATATTTATTAAAACCCTAGTTGGAAATATGCAAGAAAAGTAAATTTTATAAATATCTTATTATAATTAACAATTTTGTGGCATTGTATCAAGTCAAATCAGGATGGCGTTTTAAAAAAAAAACCATTATCCAATCATTGTTGGGTGTATTATTGATATATCTATATATTACCATATCCCTTTTAGTTAAATAGGCATTTATTATCATTTTACAGTCAGCATTATTGACAGGAAAACCGAAGTCACTGAACTGTACTATACAAGTTGCAACGATCTTGTCCTACTCATTGAAGAAAACCAGGGGATTTCCATGTTTCCTTGTATGAGTTAGATTTCTTTTTCAATAAACTGTTCGCTTGGAGTACCAAAACAAGTTTCTGCCTCTTTAAGACTACCTTAACCTTGTAAAATGGCATTAAAGCAAACTTCTAAGGTCTTTGGAGAGAAATACATGTACTTACAAGTCTCTAATTTCCTTTTACACATCCTGAGCATATCTCAAGCAAAGGCAAAAATTGTTCTTATTATTATTTAATACAAAAATGAATTTACAAACCAACTGAGGTTGCTTTGTACCGCAAATTTTAATGGTGCAAAGAATCTCTCCTTCCCGGTGCAAAGTTACCCGAGGTCAGAAAAAAATGAATTACAACTTAACTAACAAATATAATTGGCATCCAAGGCAACAAAATGAAAGCTAGGTTTATTCTCTTTCACACTTGGATGCACTTGCTTTCAGAAATGTAATATTTTCTTCGCCAGAGACAGATTTCTCAGCACTAAAATTTTGGCTGAAAAATTGGTTTGTTGTTTCTTCTTTCTGTAACCTCTTGAATGATTGCTATATGCGTTTAAGGAATGAAATACACTGGTCAGCGCTGCCAAGAAAATAGAAAACATCTGAATACTGAACCCTTAATCAGTTTATTTCACTTTTCACAAAAAATGTTACACTGGTGAAAAGTTACCTCCACGAGTTCTTTCTATCATAAGATCTTAAACACCCAAAATCATGTCCATGTGACCTTGCCATGTGTGCTCCTTTGATTGGCCAAGTTTACTTCAACAATAACATTCATAACAACATAAGAGTCGACATAAATACTTAAAATACGATACAGGACAGCTAAGTTACCGACAAGCGTATGAGCATCGATAGCCAGACCACTGAGCTAACTCGCAACATGAGTCTTTTTCTTTTTGGTTCAGGAAGATAAACTAATTAAGTTGTCTGTCCTCTGCAACCTCTCCCATTCCTTTACTGCAGCTGTTCCGCTTAAGATAACTTTATTCTATAGATAAAATTTAAGATACCATAATAACATGTATACATTTTTCTACAACACATAATTTGCATAATTAAATAAAATTGATTTCGTTATAATAATATTACTATTTAGGTTGAGATCTTTTGCTTCCATTGAAAGACGTTGATCATATCTTGCAATACTTTTGCTGTTGTCCCGAAGACGAACTTCCCTTCGATGAAGACATTTATAATAGGGACCATAGGTTTTACACTTAGTCTGGAAATTCGTAACAAAAATGGAACCATTTCGAGTATCATGAGAACAGCGAACACGAAATTACTGGATCTTAAATGAAAAACTTCACAAATGCAGGTGCTCGAGAAATATTGGACACATTAAAAATCGTGTCTTAAAAAATGTTGCAAAATAGAAATAAAATGGGTGTACAAACTTAATATACATTTATAAAATCTAATAAATTGTGATGAATTATTTATTGGCTCCTCGTTTCCCTTCCAAGTGATACTCGATTCCACGTTATGTATTTTCAGTCATTTGAGGAGTTTAATAGCAGCTTTGATACGCTTATTCGTTTCCTCGAAATTAGTATAATGCGTTTGACAAATACTATCTTTCGTATAACACTTTTGTCTTTCAAAAACGTGGTAGTAATACGTTAAATAGAAAAAAATTATATATGGAGATTACAAGTCCGCTCAGCCAATCTGTAAACAGATTGGTGGATGTGAATTTCGCGTGACTTATGATCATCACAAATGCATTCATTTATTTTAAAAACTCCGATGGAGTCTATTCTTTATACAGAGCGTGCAATAGCTAATTTCTAACTCGATAGAGATAGGTACCCTATTAGTACAAGATGCTCTACAATATTCATACGATATCTTTACGGTGTTGTGCAGCATTCAGAATATCGTAACAACATCGTGGCGATATCGTAAAACATTGTGTGGTAATAGGATATGTACTTACAGTTGGAAAAATACTTTAAATGTCGTAAAGAATTATATTTTATGTTGTTTCAGTCATTAAACGTACTACTGAAAGAATTTCAAAATCTTAATTTTTATACAGTCCCCCAGTCCTGTTAGTCATATTTAATAAAATATTCTTTATGCTCTAACATTTAAAAAAAGCTCCACTTTTCTGAATCTAAAACTGCCCGAGTTATGAAGCTTTGAATATCACTAATTTAGACCATTTCAGTTGCTGCCTCGAGGAAGATCCGACAATCAACGCACGATGGCGTCCGTTGATTGGCTTAAAATAATGAAAGTCAAAGCTTCATATGTTCAGTTTTTGTCGCAGAAGCATGGAACCTTGTTTGTCTAAAATGTTAGTGCAGGGATGGGGGGCCTGCGGCCTTCTTGAGTTTCTTATGAGACCTTACCAGTTACAGTGCTGTTCAAAATTATTAGAATGGACTGTTAAAATTTCATCTTTCGTTCATAAAATTTTAAAAACTTCATAATTTGTTATTTTGTTTTAATTTTCTAGTACCTTATTTCATCCTCCATAAATGCATATAAGTGTTAGTTATTTCATGAAATATCACTACTTCTTAGAAAGAATTATTGTTTTAAGCGGTATATTTTAGTTATCCAAACTTATTGGAACGACTGATGACGAAGATTATATTTAAGTAAGTACGAATAGGATTTGTTTTTATTTTGGTAAATTTTAATAATTTTAACGGATTAATTTATTTCGTAATTTGTTTTTTGGTCTATAAAGCAGTCAAGCCAACAATAACGCTCAAGAGCTGAAAAGATTTCTTTTGATCTTCGCCACTGCGACAGTGACGATCGAAAGGATGGGGTATCATATGAAAACCTAGCAAAAAGTATAAATTGTCGATGTTGAGTACCTACTATTTATGCAAGAAGTATGAGACGAAAGGATCCATTGAAAACAATAGAGGGAAAGACAAAAAACCGAAAATAAGAACAAGAGAAGACTCTATGAATGTAATATTTCCGCAGAAAAAGACAGATATATGGTTAAGAGAGATTTTGAAAGACTTGAAATTGAATGTGACAGCTCTATCAGTTTGCCTTATAATCAAAAACTCAGAGTTCATAAGTTGTATCCAAAGAAAAAGACCATGCATCTCAATACATCTCGAAACAAAATATGATAATTCGCTTGGCCTTCGCAAAAGAACATATTTTCAAGGTTTCACAATTCTGGGACAGTGTTTTATGGTCATACAAAAGCAAATCCCAGATAGCACGTAAGTTTGCAGCAAGTTTGATTTTGACTTGTCATGGCAAAATTTGACGCGTCAAACTTGAAACGAACTTGTAGCAAGTTCGCTGTGACAACTAGCGCCACCCTCGCTTGCAAATCAAACTTGCAGCAAGTATGCAAAACAAGCTTCCTGCAAAGACAGCACAAAGAGATAATTATCTTTGTCTCTGTTTTAAAAAAACACATCCGATTTTTAATAGCATCTCCTAGACCGTCCTTCTTTTCATTAATTCAATAAATCAATGATAATTTGTAAAAAAAACTAACTTTTTTATAAAAAAATTTTTGAAACATTTTCCATCTTTTTACTAAATATATCACTCGCACTTTAAAGAAAACTATATGGCCTTTTTCTTAATGTTGAAATTTTAGCGTTTATAAACAAAATTAAACCGAAAAACGGTCAATGTTTGTTGAAAAATAAACTTGTACTTTTTTCCCATTTTAACGTAAACAGATAGCAATTTTAGTTTGCAGCAAGCTTGCCACAAATTTGTCATGACAAGAGTGCAAGTTTGCCACAAATTTTTCATGACAAGAGTGCAAGCTTCCAGTAAGCTTGCAGCAAGTTAACGAAAGCTCCGAAGTCACCATGAAACGAACTTGCAGCAAGTTTGCCACAAGCTTGCCGTGCAAACTTATTGCAAATCATAGCAAAAACAGAGTACGAATCACAACCCGGGATAGAACTCGCGACCTCCCAGTTCCGAAGCGGAGACGCTAACCATTGAGCCAGTTGAACTCTGACAGGAGAAGATAGATTTCGCTAATACATCGTTCGATTCGATTCGTATACGATTTATTTTTAACTATTTTCTGGATTTCATTAATTTTTTGAGTTGAGAATATGATTTGAAGTCAAAGAGAGAGCGATTTTCGCTAATAACTACGTTTTGCTAGTAGAATAAATTATGAAATTAGAGTTCAAAAGTAATTACTTTAAAATGGGACAAAATGTCTAGTTATTATTGTTCAACAAACACTGACTGTTTTTTAGATTTAATTTTGTTTATAAACGTTAAAATTTCAACATTAAGAAAAAGGCGATATAGTTTTCTTTAAAGTGAGAGTGATATATTTAGTAAAAAGATGGAAAATGTTTCAAAAAATTTTTTTATAAAAAAGTTATTTTTTTCACAAATTATCATTGATTTATTGAATTAATAAAAAAGAAATACGGTCTAGGAGATGCTATTAAAAATCGGATGTTTTTTAAAACAGAGACAAAGATAATTATCTCTTTATTGTGCTATCTTTGCAGGAAGCTTGTTTTGCAAAATTGCAGCAAGTTTGATTTGCAAAGGAGGTGGCGCTATTTGTCACATCGAACTTGCTACAAGTTCGATTCAAGTTTGACGCGTCAAATTTTGCCATGACAAGTCAAAATCAAACTTGCTGCAAACTTACGTGCTATCTGTGTAATTACTTTTGAACTCTAATTTCATAATCTATTCTACTAGCAAAACGTTGTTATTAGCGGAAATCGCTCTCTCTTTGACTTCATATCATATTCTCAACTCAAAAACTTAATGAAAATCAAGAAAAAAGTTTAAAATAAATCGTATACGAATCGAAGCGACCGATGTTTTAGCGAAATCTATCTTCTCCTGTCATAGCCGAACTGGTCCAGTGGTATCGACGTCTGTCTACTAATCGGTAGGTAGCGAGTTCTATCCCGGGTTGTGTTCGTACTCTGTTTTTGCTATAATTTTCAATGAGTTTGCACGACAAGCTTGTGGCAAACTTGCTGCAAGTTCGTTCCATGGTGACTTCGAAGCTTTCGTTAACTTGCTGCAAGCTTGCACTCTTGTCATGACAAATTTGTGGCAAGCTTGCTGCAAACTAAAATTGCTATCTGGGATATGACCTTTTTGGATAAAAAAAATACGTAGAAAAGTATGGAGACGATCAAGTGATGCTTTTGAAATGAGGAATATCCAACAGAGAATAAAACACTGAGGTGGAAACGTGATGGTAAGAGGTTGTTTCCCTCTAAAGGTGTTGGTGAAATTGTGATGATCAACGGTAAATTGACTATAAGTATGTACGTCAATATCATGTCCCAAAATCTGAAGAAATCCATCAGAAATTTGAGTTGTGGGTCGACGGTATATCTTTCAACGAGCTAATGACCCAAAACACACGTCAAAGATTTCCAAAGATTTACAAAGACCAGGCCTTAATCGCATCTGAAATTTAGGGTCAGTTTTGAGTCAGATAGTCTATTTTGAAGAGAGAAGAAATAAAAATCACTTTTTTGAGACGATCAAAAATGAAAGACGCAGTATCAACCAGGAGGCATCGCAGAAATTGGTTGACAGCCTGAATCCAAGACTGACAGCAGTGGTTGAGGCCAAAGAAGGCCCATATAAACATTAGACACCGATGTTTTATTTATAAAAATTGTTATGTTATTTTTCCGTTGCAAGTTTTTGACCATTCGAATAATTTTGAACAACACATATTTTAGATTTTTATTAAAATGGTCCGATTCTGACTTATTTTGCGATAAAGTTTGAATTATTTGATTTTTTTCTAATGAATACGATGGAATTAATAATAAACGTAATATATTTGAGATATGAATAAATAAATTTATTTTCTGTATTGAAAAGATTAAAATTTTCTGTAGCGTACTAATAATTTTGAACAGCACTGTATTTACAGTTTGCCTTCAGATATAGAATTTTCGGTTATATAATAACTAGAAAATCGCCCGTCATTGTATGACGGGTGCAAATTGCCTCTTCTTCAAGAGATTTATCTTCAAATTTGACGTGTTTAAATAGATATACATGCGAGAGAAATGTTTAACATTGATTGAAAACAAACGAAATAAACATATGTTTTTTGACAGGAAATATTTTTTTATTTACATGTTATTTAGATATTTCTTTAATCCAAAAACCTCTTGGTAAGTTACATTTCGTGTGAAGTATTTTTCGTTGTTTAGCAATTTTTCCTGTACTTCAGATGTCTTTGTGTAAATTTTAACGTTGCCAAAAAATATTATCAAATTATATCATCAAGATTGCAATAAATAATCAGATGCATCGTAGCGTCCCAAGTATATCATGCGCATGATATACCACTGACGTGTTTTACTACTTTCTATTCTACTTTCTATTAAAAAACGGAAATTAATTTAAAATGTATGATTAATATAACTTAAAATTTCTCGGGAACTATTGATCATAGCGAGATAAATTTTATATCAATCGATAGCAATTTTTTTTTACTATTTTAAAGCTATTAAATTTGAAATTAGAACGACAGTTACTTTTTTAAATTCAAAATTACTGAACTTTAGGTGCTCTAACAATAAAATATATGGCTCCAATTTTATTGTTGGTGACGTCAGAGCGTTACCGGATCAGTGAGAGACAGATCTGGGCTATTATATTAGTAATAATTACAGAACAGTAACCCTTCAGATTCTGATCGTGCTTCCTTTTAGCAGCTGCCGATATTTAATGAGACAATTCAGTGCAAAAATGTTTCCCACTCCTGTGTTAGTGTGTCAAAATATTTTACTAAATATGACTAATAAGACTGAGAGACTATAAAAATTTAGAATACGTAATTTTTTCAGAATTGCATTTAATAACTCAAACAACATAAAATATAATTTAATTTTTTACGTCATTTAAAACATTTTCCCAGTTGGAAATTTAGAAATTAGCTATTGGTCAACGATTAGAGGGGAGACCCTGTATAGTGCCTGTATAGAATTTGCGAGCCAGTGTTTAAAATAAACTTCTTCTAAAACGTCGTTTTCTTCGAAACAAATTTGTGCCATCTTTTTATTTGTTTATTCCACATTTGTGTATAAGTAGGGCTTACTACAAACCAAAGAATCTTCAAAAGAATATGCATAGCAATATAAGCGCACAAAGTGCCGTGAATCATTATCTAATACTTAAAAAATGCTATACACCTCTGCTCACCGAATCGAAAAAAGCCCCATCCATATAAAAAAACCAAGTCTAAACGATAACTGCAGGCAAATTATTTCTTTTATTAACATCCTTGATGTAAGTCCCGGAGAGTTGCATTAAGGACACTTTCCCCTTTATCTATCAATCCCCGGTGAATATTCGACCAAAAGACAAAGAAGACGGTAATAACATTAATGTAGGCAACTTCATCCCTTACCTCAATAAACACGTGCTTATTTAATTAGCAAAATCTAAATAGATAAGAAACGCTTCGACGGTTGTTTTCCTTTCTTTATCTACACTTCATAGGAGACATAATAAGATTTTCTATGTTGTCCACAAAGAACAAAAGCCGTAAAACCAGTGGGAGGGTCGCATAAACCCCTACCCCCACTTTCGAATAATCTGCTTTGGTAAGCGGCAACTTTTAATTGAAGTCATTCTTTCGTATTTATCACCATGAAAACAACAACGGTTCTCTGTTTTTGTGTGATTATGTGGTTAGAAGCTTTTAATTATATTTCAGTTTCCCTATGGTTATTAATTAAGAATCATAGTATTCCTGTAGCTTTTTGGTTCGACGATTAATGGAAGTTAAAGTATTTCAGCAGATGAATAAGTTCAGAATGGAAAGAGGGAGACTTTCTTTCGAAAGACAAAGGATAGATTACTGTTGATGAAAAAAAAAGAAAAAAAAGACGATATGGGAAGTTTGCAGGCGATTTCTCTCATTTAAAAAACAGACGTTACTGTCGCAGAAAAATTTGAGAAAAGTTCGTCTGAATTACAATTATGTATATAGAAAAAAAAATGGTTTAAAATTCGTTTCAAGATTTCCTTTCAACGAATCATCACAGAATAAAAATTGGTCGTTATTCATTTATTTAAATTAGATTGCAAACAGTAAATAATAAAATCTGCAAGCTTTAAAGAAATTACGGCATTTCTGAAAATTTATGCATATTTAATGGAAATTCATAAAAGTAGTCCATTGTACGTATGTAAGGCTTTGCTTTTCGTTTTGCCAATGGGGCTTGTGTTATAAAAATTTCACAATCAGATCAAAGTCAGCATATGATTCGATTCAGTCTTGTCAAAAGAGAAATTTTTGGCTATTACTTGAATATTATATCAGAAAATAGTAGTTAAAATATGTTCATTTTATTAACCTTCCGTCGAGCGCATATAGTTTGTGAGATGAGGCACCCATTTCAGGTTTTACCGAGAAAGATGTGGGATCTCGAGTACCTTCCTGGCTCCCTGCCACACACACGACGGTACTGTGGAGTGATTTTGTCCCATGTCCATTCAACCGGTTCGTAGCTGTAATGGCAACAAGCACGGGGCCTGTAATGATAAAAGGTTCTGCCACTCACACTAGGGCATCGTGTGTTTTTTTTCTAGTGCTCTTTTGATGTACGTGAGGGGCACTTTAATCTGGTGGATGAGTCGCGCCCGATTACGTTTGTATTTTTCATTTCCCAAATTTTTATCAATATTTTTATATGCCTGCAAAAATTCGAATACCTGTATCCCAACCCCTCATTTAATTATATTGGTCGTTATTTCCAATATATTATTTCAAAAATGTCGAATTATTTCAGGCTCTCAACGATAACAGTTGTCATTGCTAAGGAACCTTACGGGAAACAAACGTCAACTCCCGGACATCTTGTTAGTTGAAATTGCAAGGAAATACAAGAAAGTTATTTAAAAACGCAATTATAGCTTTCTATCACCGACAAGTTCAGTTTGATAAGCTTTTCCTTAAGCCTAAGTAAAAATTCAATTTTAATCTCACAGATGAGTTGCGCCCGAACGTGATAGCATTTCTATTGCGCCCGACCGGAGGTTAAATAGTAGTAGTAAAATTTCCTAATTGTAAAAGCAAACAACATATTCCCATAGCAATACTCACTTTAAGCGTATGCAATTTCATTTCAGTAGAAATTACTTCGTTTTATCCAACGCTGTCAGTGCGTAATATTCGTAGTTCTTCACATTAGGAGTCACCAGCTTATGAAATAAAAGATGTTTAAAGTAATTAAAATCTTTGCAAAATTGACTGGAGAATATTTGCTGAAAATATTAGAATGATTAAACTTAACCGTTTGAAGGCATTATTCGTTCTGAGTAATACATGTATGTCTGTACATATAATTAATAAAAATAATTTGGACCTTAAAGCTGCCAACATTCATATTTCAATCTCGATAAGGTAGGGAAATGTGGGGTAACACAGGGTAACTAAGACTCGAAGGCCTGTTGAAGCTAAACTATTCGGCATAGAGGTTGTCAAATTTTATTAAAATAGCCATTGTTTAATGGAGTGCAATATATCATTCTTGAAAAATCCCAATTTCATTACTTTTTTTAACAATGATTTTTTTTTATAAAAAATAGTCAAACTACCAGGTTTTAGAGTGAGGTAAAACCGATTTCGCAATGTTAACTTTATATGAAATTAGGAAAACTAGATTTTCAGTGGAAAAGTAGGCCACTAGAAAGGAGAACTAATAGCGTCAGAATCAAGGAACCCAGTTTTACACCTCTCTCCCCTGCTTACTCTGTGATACATACCAAACAAATAAAAAAATATTGCACCTAGAAAACGACAAAGATCTCAAATGTTATAACATTTAATAACATTTAGTTCTCTAAGAAAGATTAGTAATCAAAATCTCTCATCATATTTAAACGATTCTAATTTATATAATGCAAAGAGTGATGTTTCTAAATGTGATGCAAAGTTTTCTAATTTATGATCTAAAATTATTATGTAAACAGAGTTGGAGTGAAACAAAATGGGATTGGGAGGGAGGGACTTTTTTACAATAGCAGAAGAAAATCTCAATGAAAATTTAAAAAATAGAACATACAAGAACTTATGTTCGCATAACCATACTTCGTAAATCTAGTTTCATTGGATCTTTAATTAGCGACCACAAATGACTATTATGTTCTAACTAGAAGATTTGTGCCGTCTAAGACGGGCTTTTAGCTTGCCAACAATATCTCAGATCTGATTGTCACAAATTTACTGGCAAAAATTGTTGAAGAAAATCTCATGCAGATTCTCAAAGTGCTTAAGACATTAAAAAAAAGCTTAAACAACAGAACTAATGAATCAATTGACACTAACTTTCGTTTTTGATGAGTAAAAATAATGCAAAATCCACGAAGAAAAAAGCATTACCAAATACAAAATTAAAAAAATGATGAATGCAAATCTCTAAGAAAAAGGAGCCTTTTTCAATGTAAGAACGGTTAAGGAATATTCCTAAGACCATTGGAACAGAGAGAACTCAAAATACGGAAACGTCCGAGTTTCTCTTTCAAAGATAAGGGAAATTCACTCCCCTCTCAAAAACCTCAATGACAGCTGGCATTCTCCGAATTCTAAGAACCCTCTTCCCTGTTCCACAAACCCTTCTGGGAGAGACACTCTAACGAAGAAAGCGCGAGCTGTGGGTGTGAAATCAACAACACTGCGTCTGGTCTAAATCTCTTTTGGCACGTAGCCTGCTCCTCCCACACTGAACGTTAGCGACTTCGCACGGCTTTTATATTATAGATTCAGTAAATGATGCAGATTGCTCTGTTTGATATTCTGCTTAAAGTATTATGTTCTAAATCTTGTTTTTAACAAGTACTGAATGTATTCAAACCGGCATCATCGGCATACATACAATTTAGATCCCATGAAACAGTACTGCCCTTTATTATACGAGACCTACCCAAAAGATAAAATTGCAAAATTTTAAAGTAAGACGAAAGCAGTTTTAAATTTAAATACAGTAGAACCCCGCTAATCCGAACTAATTGAGACCGCTTGCTGTTCGGATTACAAAAAATTCGGATTGCCCGAGATTCCGATAAAAATAGAAAAGAAAAAGATGCAAGTTATAACTATATATATACTCAGTACTACTATCTCTTGAATCGATGGTAGTTCTGACTCTGTACTGCAACTTATAAAGAATGTCACAATAAAAGATGTAATTTACTGGGTGTCGGAGTCATGGGACAATGTTACACAAAATTGTTTAGTAAAGTCGTGGAAGAAGTTATGGCCACGTTTAGCGGATTCTAGTAAAGTTGAACAGGGAGAAGCAAACAAAAGCGAAATTCTTCCGCTTATTAAATGTATCCCAGACTGCGAAGACGCAACTGAACACACTGTAAGTGGTTGTCTTGTGATACTTAACTTAACACCACAGCATACCCCCGAACTCGGAGCCAAGGCGGCTCCAATCTTGTGATACTGAAGCCAATCAGTTATATCTTCATCTCTTTAGTACAGTATGAGCCACAAGATGACTCATATCTAGAAGAAACTGATGAGCCAGAGAATGTTCTCGTTTCCCATTCTGAAGCTGCAAATGCGCTAGAAATAGCACTGCGATATATAGAGCAGAGTGAAAATGCTACATCAACAGGCATTATGTTAATGAGACCATAGGCGGCTGGTCCGGGGGGGCAAGGGGGGACAACTGCCCCCTCACTTCCAAAAGTAAAGGGGCCTTGCCCCCTCCCACTTTTCAAAGTTCAAAATTAATGATCCATCGAAAAATGATGGAGGGAAACCCAATACACATACCGAGAGAAGAAAAGGAGTACGAGCTAACAAGAGTTATAAAAAATGCATCAATTCAAAAAGTCTTTCAAACATATGATCTTGATATGGAAAAAATAAAGGAAGAGATACAAATTTTTCAGAAAATGTATAAAAAATACATCGACTCTTTGCCAGAAATATCCACGGAGATAATAGAACTGAGGAAAAGGTGCAATTTTCTTGTTGAAAAGGAACTCTGTGATATATTTCCATACTTGACAAAATTAATCCAAATTCTTCTTTTGATACCTGTCTCAACTGCATCATGTGAGAGAAGTTTTTCATGCTTAAGATCTTTAAAATCATACCTTAGAAATAGTATGTGTCAAGACAGACTTTTTGCATTTGCTGTTCTGAAGATCGAAAATACTATATTTATTGACATTACTAAGGTAATAGAACAATTTGCGAAGAACAAAAATCGCAGGCTATTTTTCTTTTAATTTAGAATACGGATGTATATTGTATAATATCAAATAAATACATTTATAACTGACCTGCTTTCTCTATCTTTGGGAGTACGCCGTTTTGTGACGACATCATTGATCGATTCACGAGTTTAAAGAAAGAATAACTGACTTAATAGTGTTTTATATTTTTCTCATGTTATCATTTCATAAGAATTGAAATGGAATTTTGAATTGGAAGGAGGGAGTCTACGGTGGTAATCCGTTCCGATTTTTGAGGCCGTGTCCCGAATTTTTTAGAAAAGGTCGAAGAATTTAATCAATAATGACGTTAAAATCCAATAATATAGCCCAATTTTACAAAAAAAAAAC